>CM076571.1:10751059-10952446 GCA_034641835.2 Pinus albicaulis
GCTTTAAACAGAGATTTTAAGGATTTTATTTCTACTTCTCCTTAATTTTCTACTGCCGCTGTGGGTAAACCCATGAAGGTGGGTTGTTAACTGGTGAGGATTCTGGGGAGGGAAAAGCCGTTTTCCCCACGCTACTAAAAACATTTATAAAATTTCGGCTGAACTATCTTAGAGTTCGGCCGAACTTTCGAAATTAGTTCAGTCGAACTCATTCTGCCGTTTACATTGACAGCGTGTGCAAACAGATTTTTGGTCGGAGATGAGAAAAACGATAATTAAAGTTCGGCTGGACTATTTGTTTGGCCGAACTTTTAAAATAATCTAGCCGAACTTTAGTTTATAAATACACCAACCCAGAAACGTTGACAGGTTTCGGGCTTATTACCGTTGTTTTTTGTTGTTGTTGCTTGGGTCGCAGTTGCAGAGTCACAGGCGCAGTTGCAGGGACACAGGCGCAGGTCAGTGTTGGTTTTCTGTGTTGTTTTCGTTGTGAAATTTTTTTATTGTTGGTCTTCTGTTTCCTTTTCGTTATGAATTTATTTATTTTTTTAGTTGTTTTTTTGTTTTGCAGGTAATTTGTAATCTGTGACGTCCTCAGCCTCCTGCTTGTATTCTCGTTGTGGCCTCGACGTCTTCTTCTCATTGTGGCCTTGACGTCTCCAAATTTCCAGGTTCCTACGTCTCTGAATTGTCATATGCTTAGGATTTAATTCCATGGGCATTATGTTCTTCTATAATTTCTTCTGTGTATTCTATAGATTAATAATAAATTTAATCATCTCTCAGTCTCGTCTACTACCCAATCGGGTGCCCCCTCAGCCCACAAATTAAATAAGAATAACTGAAAGCTCATTACTTCATGAAACTTCAATAGTTTACAAATATCGAAATATGGATAACCTGACTACCGTGGGGGCAGAGTCTCTCTTTTGGGTAGTTTTTGATCCGTAATAAAGCTCATTATTCTTCTTGGATGGAAGATTATAGAAATAATTTGAAATTTGAACAATTTTATTGCTATATTATGAAATATTTTCAAAATTTATGATTTACCATCAAAATAGGTGCAACACCTCAAAACTCAAGAGACTCTTAGGACATGCAAATCAACAGAAAAGGAAAAAACTACAAAATTGGTTGAGTATTGAGGTCCATAAACTTTCTCCTATAAGGTAGTGCTTGTCCACTAAGATCTACACGGTAAGGAGACACAGAAAGAAAAAGATACATGTTCAAGATTTTACACGCAGTCGTTCTGGACAAGTGATCAATCATCGTTATAGTTCATCAATTTTTAAGCTAGGGAAAAAAAAGATGTCAGACTAGAACGTGAACCTCTTTTTTGAAAACACCCCTTGTGAATAATTGATTTAATATATTCTGGTAACCTCACATTTTCAAAACTACCTATCGTGGAATAGAATACACCAAAATTTATTCATATTTTACAAATAAGTAGGCATTATCCAACTCACATAAAGAAGGCCATTTGTATAAACCTCCTCCGTTGGAAATATGATGCAGATTGTTGTCCTTGATGGCAACCCACCGAATGAAGATGAAGACATTTGGACCGTTGACATGTGTTGTCCTCGATGGAAAACCACCGATGAAGTATGCGTTCGACGATGGACTTAAGTAATGGATGCAAATCTGATATGATGTTTGTTGACAATATGATGCTAAGTGTTGTCCTCGAAAGGCAACCCACTTGATGAAGATGATGACAACTTACTTGATGAAGTTGTGCTTGATAGAATATGTTCTTGATAAAGAAACTGATGTATCTACTAGCAGTGAAATGGGAAGGCAATGAAGAAAGGAATTCGTAAAGTGCTAATTCTAAGGATGAAAAAGAGTATGTTTCTTGGTATACGCGGATTGGTCTAAGGGAAGTTGCGTATGGGCTAAAGCGCTCAAAAAGTGAAAAACCAAGGGTAACCACCATGGTATTGACCCATTGTATTGGGTAATGATCCGCCTAATTGACCCCGTCCAGGTAGTTTTGGGCTTATGGTATTGTTTTGGTCCATGGTATTGAAAAAGGGGCTCATGGTATTGAAAAAGGATAAACCTATATAAGGAGAAGAAATTCATTGTGCAAATAATGAGTGTGGGAGCAAGATGTCTAATCTTGAATGAAGACTTCTCTATGAAGTATATCTGTATGGAAAGGGTAAAGGTTTGATGATAGATCTGAATCTATGATGCACTTATGAAGAAATGATGAAGCGGGATCTCTAGATCTGAAATGTACTTGTATTTTCTAGATCTGTTTATGGAGTGATTAGATCTGTGATGAGGCGAACATCTAGGCGAACATCTGTCTGAAGTGAAAAGGGTAAATCTGAATTGAACATCTGATCTGATGAAGTATGCAGCTTTGTAATCATTGAAGATCTATACGCTACTTCGCCGCGGAGGAAGCGCGTATATACGCGGCTTCTATGAAGTAAAAGCGTGTATGCGCAATGAAATATACACTGAGGTATACGCTGGTTTGTGTGGACGGAAGCGCGTATATACGCGACATCAGTGAAGTAAAAGCGCGTATGCAAACTAGGGTTTGCTGAAGCAAGGGGTATGAAATATCTGATCTGTTCTGCTGTGTTTCTGCTATTTGATCTGTGTTGATATGTATCTGTTGGTGATATATGTTTGTGCTTAAAAGTATGGAAAGGGTCCAGTATGAAAATATGATGAAATGTGGCCTGCAAGTGGTGTTCTATTGAAGTTGTTGGATCCAGTGTGAAAATTGATGAAACGTGGTCCAAGGTGGTGCTGAAGGTTGTAGCCTTCAGTCAGGGGGTTGTAGCTCCCTTCCAGGAGAGGCTGGTAAACGAGATCGGGGGGTCGTAGCTCCCTTCCAGGAGAGGCTGGTAAACGAGTCAGGGGGTTGGAGCTCCTTCTAGAGAGTGGCCGCCAAACGAGCTAGGTGCCTCGCGTGTCGGTCGTCCGGCGCTGCGCACATATGTTGTAAGATGTTTTCTCTATAATAAAATATTGAAGGTCGAGTAACCATAGCCGGTGGTTTTCTCCCGACTTGGGTTTCCACCTAAAAATCTTGGTGTTCATGTGTGATGCTTTGTGTGATGATTTATTATGTTCTTACTACACATGTTTATCGCTATTGAACATCTGATGAATGAATGATGGAATAATATAAGTGAAGATTTAATGACATATCTAGATCTCTGTGTATACGCGAGTTGCATAAAGGGTATCCGCGTATATACGCTAGTTTACTGAAAGAAAGTAGCGTATGGGTTTTAAGGAATGAAAAAGTAAAAAGGTTTGAATATGCAGTAAATACTGATTCACCCCCCCCTCTCAGTATTTTTCCCAACAATTGGTATCGGAGCGTGGTCCTTCTGCAGAAGCTTGATCGCTTGAAGGAGATCCGTCGCAATGGGAAGGAAGCAAAAGAAGAAGGCTACTGAAAAGGAGATATCTCAGAAAACATGTGCAGCAGAAAATGAAGAAGATGAAACAGCTATTGATTGTTGTTCTTGTGATAAAATTTCCTGTGCATGCAATGGTGAAGATAGTGAAAGTAAAGTTTTAGATCTAAAGGAAGCTATCAAGAAAATTGAAGATCAACAAAGATCATTTAATAAAAGCGAAGCTATGTACAAAGAGTTAATCTCTAGAATGAAAGAACATATGAACAAGTATCAAAGGTTGTATGACAATGTAACCAATCAATGTAAGGGACTTGAAGCAGAAAACGTTTCTCTAAAAACAGATCTGGAAAAATCAAAAGGGAAGAATAAAGGTCTTGAAGTTGGAATCATCACTCTACAAGCAAAACTTAAAGCATCAAGTAAGAAAAGTGAGGAACCTCTACAACCATTTGAATATGAAGAACTTGGAGCAAAAATCTGGTCTGTCATGGAAGAATCTCTATAAGCAGATCTTGAAGAATCAAACAAGAAGAATGCAAGACTTGAAGCAGAAATCGTCTCCCTCAAAGAAGATCTCGAAGCATCAAACAAGAAGAATGAAGAACTCTTACAAACTTTTGAAGAACAAGGAAAAGGGTTGAGAGAAGAAATTCTAATTCTGAATCATCAAGTAGAAGATGGAAGAAGGAAAGAAGAAATCATGACAAAGCAATGTCAAGACTTGGAGGTTGAGGTAAATATTCTCAAAGGTAAATTAGAAGAAAAGGTTAAACTTTTAAGGTTTCATGATAGTACTAATATCTTGGATAATATTCTGAGTAATCAAAGGTCTCCTGCTATCAAACATGGTCTTGGTTTCCATGAAACTATTAAAGGTGAATCTAGCTCACAAGGAAGTGCTAAAAATTCAGAGGTAGTCAATGCAAAACCTGAAGTGTTGAAAGAGACAAAAGGTCAATCAACAATGATGAAATCTCAAAGGAAAGCATTCAATAATGTTGAATGTTTCAAATGTCATAATTATGGGCATGTTGCAGCAAATTGCAGGAGCAGATCATTTCAGCCTCAATCAAACAGTTCCTACATAGAAAGGTACTCTGGTTTCTTCAAAGGATATTGTTTTTCATGTAACAAATATGGACATAAAGCAGCTGATTGTAAAAGGAGGAAGAATAGAAATACTCATTATGATTCTTATGTTTATTTCTCTGGCCACATGAGATGTTATGCTTGTAACAAGTATGGGCATGTAGAAAAGGAATGCAGGTTGAACAGATCTAAGAAAGTGGACAATTTTCAGCACACTGTTAGGAAGGTCAAACAAATTTGGAAAAAGAAGGAAGACCAATCAGAAACGTAGGGAATTCTGACCCTACTGCAGTCATCCGCTTCTGAAGCTTACTTCTCTGATTGACTGCAGGAATGATGTGGGATACATTATGAGATTTAGTAATGTATCGTCACAAGGGGAGCAATGCATGATGACTCTCAAGGTTGATTTGATTATTCTGGTTATGTTTACTTCTGACAGCGCATCTGATGTGGAAAGGACAGGTACAGGAGGTACAAGCTCAGGAGGAAATGAAGGAAGATGAAATTTTTATATGCTTCACTTTCCATACGCGGGTTATATTAACCAAAGTCGCGTATACACGCGAGTTTCATCAGACACAGACGCGTATGCACTAATGATAAAAGAATTTATCTGATAACTAAAGATCTGGAGCAGAGGTCCAGGGGGAGCATCAGTCTGACTGCTGATGATTGCACTGTTAGCATTATTCTGGTTATACTCATAATAATGAAATGATACATGGGTTCTTGTGTTGAACATTATGGATGAAGCCTGGTTGCTTTATGATGAAGAGCACTCATTGTTGAGATGAAAGTCTTATAATTCAGAGATGAGGACAGATCATGCAGAGATTGTTGCTGATGACGTGCTGTTGAAGGTGCTTCAGATTGCAAGCTAAGGAAGAGCATTGGTTTAGGGGGAGCAGCAAGTTGAATACTAATGATTGCATTGTTGGCAATATGACTGCTTGTTCTTTGGTTTTTGTGATACTCATGTTCAAATGATGATGACTTGGTACATTGTTTATTATGATGATATTTTGAGCCCTGGTTGTCTCTTGTACTCACACATGGATGAGTTGGATGTCATTTGGTTCAGAAATAAATCATACAGAGTGTGTTACTATAGTTGAGAGATCTTTTGCCTACATATGTTACTTCATGTTAAATCTTGAAGATCATGGTGATGTTGGACCACATGAATGATTGCTGGGCACTTATGTGAAGATGTTGTTCTGATATGAGAATCTCTCTTGGAAAGATTGTATTGATGCTGCAAAGAATCTGAAGGCTTGGTTACTATTGTACTGATGCCACAACCATTGGATGACGCTTGAAGACACAACTACACCATTCTATCTATCTGTAGTCCAGGGAAGCACTCAAATGTCTCAGAAAGAAGCTGAACACTGTCTTTGCCTTACAAAGAATCAGATCTGGTTGAAATTTAGAAGATGGCTTGGGATACGCGGGTTTCCTGAAACACAGTAGCGTATGTACGCGAGTTCCTACACAGAAAACCGCGTATGACTAATTGCTGACATTTTTTGCTTGGAGTCAGCTCTCTTCAGCACAGCTGTAGTGCTGTTTGGTATCTCTGATATTGTTTGGTATCTCTGGTGGTGTTCCAGTTCTCATAATTCTGTTTCTAATGTTTTGATGAAGATGCCTTGATGATTTGTTGGTGGAAATTTTCAGGATGCACAAACTAAGGGGGAGCCTTAGTCATTTGGAAAAATTGCTTGGTTGCACAGATTCAGGGGGAGCATTAGCTTTGCTGAGTATAATGCAGTGTTGGCATTATGATGGTTCTGAAATATGTTCTCTTTCTTGAGGACTTTCTGGTGTTGGTCTTAAAAGCTATATTTGTAGTTTGATGAAAAGGTCTTGTTGAGACCCATGTTGTAAAATTGTAATATTCAGTCATGTAAGGAATTGTCAATTTGTAAACCCACTTGGTTGGGTAGCTGAGTCATTTTTGTAAACCCACTTGGTTGGGTAGCTGAGTCATTTTTGTAAACCCACTTGGTTGGGTAGCTGAGTCAAATTTTGTAAACCCACTTGGTTGGGTAGCTGAGTTGAAATGTGTAAACCTACTTGGTTGGGTACTTGAGTCTTATATGTAAATCCACTTGGTTGGATATTTGATGTAAGTATGAGTCTTTTGGTAGGAAGTTTATAGAGTCATGTACTTCATTGAAAAATATTCAGCATGAACTCAGGGGGAGCTTGGTCACTTCAGTATACATCAGATCTGCATAACGCTTCTTCTACATGAGGAGAAAAGGGGGTGAGTGTGTTGGTTTTGATCCGCCCGTTGCCCTTGATGTCAAAGGGGGAGAGTGTGTTGGTTTTGATCTGCTGGTTTTGTCCTTTGCCCTTGATGTCAAAGGGGGAGAGTGACATGGTGTTTGAATGAAGATAATGATGTGCCCTTTGCCCTTGATGTCAAAGGGGGAGAGTGACATGGTGTTTGAACGATGCCAAAAATGGAGAGAGTGACATGGAAAAAATGGAGAGAGCGACATGGTACACAATCTTAATGTATCTACATCTGTTGTGGTAACCAAACACCATCATGGTTGCCTGGCAGTCCAAAAAGGGGGAGATTGTTGGAAATATGATGCGTGATGTTGTCCTTGATGAAACTCCACCCAATGAAGATGAAGACATTCGATCAAGTGATTACGTGTTGTCCTTGATGGCAAACCACTCCGATGAAGTTATGCTTGACTTGATGGACTTAGTAAATGATGCAAATCTGATGTGATATGATGTTTGTTGACAATATGATGCTAAGTGTTGTCCTTGAAAGGCAACCCACTTGATGAAGATGATGACAACTTACTTGATGAAGTTGTGCTTGTTAGAATATGTCCTCGATAAAGAAAATCTGATGTATCTACAGTGTGAACAGAAGGCAATGAAGAAAGGAATTCAGAAAGTGCTAATTCTATGATGAAAAAGAGTATGTTTCTTGGTATACGCGGATTGGTCTAAGGGAAGTCGCGTATGCACGCGGAAAGAAACGTTCCAAATAGCGTATGGGCAAAAGCGCTTAAAAAGTGCAAAACCAGGGGTAACCACCATGGTATTGACCCATTGTATTGGGTAATGATCCGCCTAATTGACCCCGTCCAGGTAGTTTTGGGCTCATGGTATTGCTTTGGCCCATGGTATTGAAAAAGAGGCTCATGGTATTGAAAAAGGATAAACCTATATAAGGAGAAGAAATTCATTGTGCAAAATATGAGTGAGGGTGCAAGATGTCTGAACTTGAATGAATACTTCTCTATGAAGTATATCTGTATGGAAAGGGTAAAGGTTTGTTGACAGATCTGAATCTATGATGCACTTATGAAGAAATGATGAAGCGGGACTTCTAGATCTGAAATGTACTTGTATTTGCTAGATCTGTTTATGGAAGGCCTAGATCTGTGATGAGGCGAACATCTAGGCGAACATCTTTCTGAAGTAAAGGGTTGAATCTGAGCTGAATGTCTGATCTGATGAAGTATGCTGCTCTGTAATGATTGAAGATCTATACGCTACTTCGCCGTGGAGGAAGCGCGTATATACGCAGCTTCGCTGAAGAAAAAGCGCGTATGCGCAATAAAATATACACTGAGGTATACGTTGGTTTGTGTGGACGGAAGCGCGTATATACGCGACATCAGTGAAGGGAAAGCGCGTATGCAAACTAGGGTTTGCTGAAGCAAATGGTATGAAATATCTGATCTGTTCTGCTGTGTTTCTGCTATCTGATATGTGATGATAAGTATCTGTTGGTGATGTATGTTTGTGCTTAAAAGTATGGAAAGGGTCCAGTCTGAAAATATGATGAAATGTGGCCTGCAAATGTTGTTCTATTGAAGTTGTTGGATCCAGTGTGAAAATTGATGAAACGTGGTCCAAGGTGGTGCTGAGGGTTGTAGCCTTCAGTCAGGGGGTCGTAGCTCCCTTCCAGGTGAGGCTGGTAAACGAGATCGGGGGGCCGTAGCTCCCTTCCAGGAGAGGCTGGTAAACGAGTCAGGGGGTTGGAGCTCCCTTCCAGGAGAGACTGGTAAACGAGCGCAGGTGGGTGCCTGCGTGCTGGTCAAGTCTGCGCCAGCACATATGTTGTAATATGTTTTCTCTATAATAAAATATTGAAGGCTGAGCAACTGCAGCGGTGGTTTTCTCCCGTTTTGGGTTTCCACCTAAAAATCCTGGTGTTCATGTGTGATGCTTTGTGTGATGGCTTATTCTGTTCTTACTGCACCTGTTTATTGTTTATTGAACATCTGATGAATGAATGATGGAATAATATAAGTAAAGATTTAATGACAGATCTAGATCTCTGTGTATACGCTAGTTTTACAAAGGGGATCCGCGTATATACGCTAGTTTACTGAAGGAAAGTAGCGTATGGGTTTTAAGGAATGAAAAAGTAAAAAGTTTTGATTGTGCAGTAAATACTGATTCACCCCCCGCTCTCAGTATTTTTCCCAACACCTTTGTTGCCTTGAAGGCGGGATACTCTTTTTCACCATGTGTGAAGTTTTCATGCTAATAGGAGGTTTGTGATGAGTGAGAATTATTTGTAACGAAACTCTCATGGAGATAATTTTCAACTAATGTTGAGGGATTTTCCTTTTATGAAAAGTAAAAAACATCCATGTACATTATCACCAATTACAACATTGAATGAAGTGACCATCACCATGGAGACACCGAGGCCCAAAGTGTTAGAAATACTGAGATAGGGGGTGAATCAATATTGATTTCCAATTTTTATCTTTACCAGTTAGATCACTTATATTTAGAACACAATATGAACAATAAGAACAAATGATTTTATTAAATTATTCTTTACAATAAAATAGATACAATAAGTGTAGGGATCCAACCCTAGACTAAGACACCGATATTGAATCTCCCAGGCTCCAACTTGTTTCCAAGCACCTACTTGGAATTTTTTGAGGCTCCGACCTCTATGGCTTCGACCCTATATAACCAAGGAACCAACCTTGTGTTTAGAGGCTCCAACGTCAAGGGCACCAACCATTCTTTGGTTTAGGTTCCAACTTGGTTTCTTGAGGACACCAATCCTCTAGGGCTCCAACCCACTACTTCAAATATTCAATATGAATTCAATGGTTCTTCAAGGCTCCCAATTTCTTCTTCAATGAGCCTTGTCAACAATATTCAACTAACCATTCACTTAGTCTTCTCTTCATGTCATCAATGACAACCTTGATCTCTTCTCATGAAGGTGTCTCCATTGTCCTTGATGATACCCAATCAAATTTTTCAAGTCACATCATGATGACATTATCGTCTCCAATTGGCTTCTAGATGACTCTCCAAGGTCAGCTAAAGATCAGCTCTAACTACTCTTCAAGATCTCATGATGGCTTCAATGGTCTCTGTTGTGTAGATTAATCCGTCTTGCGGACAAGACCGATCTCTCTAGTACTAAAAGTAACTAGCAACAAACATCCAATTATACTAATCTCTCTCTAAGCATATAAGATTTATAAAAACACTATATAGCTGTAAGGCCTACCTTATGTCCAGCGCTTGCTTGATCTCGTTGAAGTCCTTCCCGTGCACTTGAAAGAACGTTTCTCGTGAATCTGCAGTCACAAACAAGCAAAAATATTACACAGCACCTGTATAGACATTATTATAAACCATACTCATCATAATGATCAAGGAATTTATGAAATAAACCATAAATAAACAGTTTAATGAGAGAATGAGTATATTTGTATTAACTTCAAATAAAGAAAACCTTTACAACCTGTGCCTTGATGTTGTGTAGGTCTTCCCGGGGTCCGAAGCAGGAATCTCTTCTAATTTGACAAGCATTGCACTCTTTGAACCAAGACATATAGAGATGAGTGATTTAACCTCACAAAAAGTCTTAGTTAATTGAGTCTGAATCTCAACAGCATTTAACTTCAAATATCTTAAGCTTGAACTCCCTTTGAGGCTACCCAAGGCCTCTTTTTATAGTGGAAAAGAGGAGGTTTTCTATTCCAAATATGAAGGGATAGAATCCTCCTTCAAAGGGATTAGCTCCTTACATCAAGGGGTGAGCTCCATCAAGTGAGGGATGCATGAACCTTCTCAAAGCGTATCCATTCCCGAAAATTCCCATCTAGAATCTTCTAGAATTCATCTGAAATCCACTTTTTATCTTTACTTTCTCGCCTTTTTGGGTTTTACAGAGGTCCGCACCCATAACACAAAGAACGTGCGGTATGGTTCCGCAGGAAAGCTTAACATTAGGTGCGGGACCGCAGGAAATGAATAGAGAAAGTGCAATACCAATGTTTAGGGGATTTTTAGGAAATTTTCTCTGATTTTGAAAGCTTGACATGAGGAGCTGATATGTTAGACTTGCAAAAGGAGGAAGTATGAGTAATAATGAGCTCATACTCATAGTAAAATGTCAGGATGACAGTTTTTAGTGTAACAAATTGCCCCCTAAAGTGAAAAGTCTAGAATAGATGAAGCTGAAGTCTGTCATATATGAAGAGTGCAGTACTTTATCATTTCAAAGATCATCCTGTGGACACCCCAGTCGGAACCTGTAAAAACATTCAATGCAAAATATATACATATATATGTCATCACTGAGGTAGGCATTCCCATACTCAGATTAAAACTAACTAGAAACTAACTCAAATCGTTTTGATACAGGAATGATTTTGAATACATCATAGTACAAATATATGTAGACACAGTATGGACGCAGCCATCTGTTTATAAATAGTCTACTATATAGATGACAACAAAATTCCTCGCAGCCTGGATGGTGGAAACTAGATCCAGGGTCTTGATTTCCGCATCTCGAACTAGTACGATTCTATCCATGTGAAAATGTGTTGAAGTCGAACATGGTAGAAACCACTTGATTACCAGTCAATTATGTGAACTGTTAACAAGTGTGAGAGAAACCACCAGTAATGTTAATGGCTCTCAAAGTACTCATTACAATCCATGAAATGTGAATGAATGAGCTGAAGTCGAACATGTCACGGAATCATTCGATCGAAGGTCTATGATGCAACCTGTCGTCGAAGGCGAGAAACCTGCCATTGAGGCATGCAGATCTCAAGGCACTGACGATTTCTGGTTCAACTTCCTAGATAATGTGCTGATGTCGATAGAAAGTGATCTGTCGCAGGCAAGCCCACAACACGAAATCATAGATCAAGTTTTGAAAATATATTGGCAAGGACTAACTCAGGGATGGTCAAAATGGATGACAGATATTTTGCAGATGAATGGTTTATTTGAACTGTCCTCTTGAACACATAACGACACTGCAGATGGCTTGGTGACAATTGACCCAAAGCTAATACCTAGAAACCGGCTGAAGACTTTCAATGTGGTTTGATTAACTGTTAGGCAAAGGATTTCCCAACCCAGGTGAATGAAAGTGTCGTGTTCAAGAGTGGTTGACTGAATTTTCGAAAAATTTAAAATACAACAAACACACCCATTTTTCTCTCTTTTTCCCCCACCATTTCTGGAAAGTACCTCTTTATTTTTGACAAGTTTGAGGAGGATAACATTTGCTTGGTTATAAGCTCATCCTTCAGATGAGTCCAACTTAGTTTAAAATTCGAACCCTGAGAAGGAGTGGTTCGTTCCTGTGGAAAATTAAACAGGTCCTTTACTGTTAAGTTTTAACGAGTCCAGTATAGGAGAAACTCGATGTTTTTCAGTTTTAGGGAGTCAGAAGAAAAACTTAAGAAAACTCCGTGGGTGTAATTTTTCGTAAATTTAGTCTCTCGAGCCCGAAAAAGGATAAAATAATGCGGGAGAGAACTCTATTGACCGTATTTAGTCAATGTATACCTTTTTCGTAAATAGTCCATTTCAGTCCGTAAAAGGGGTAAACTTATACTGAAGGGACGACTGTTCATTTACTTTAACGAGTTCGAATAGTCAAGTTCTCGGCAATCTTTTCATATTTAGAGAGTCTGAAAAGGGCTTAAAAGAGGACTCCAAGGTTTCGCTTTTTCGTAAAATTTTTGAAAGAGTCCGAAAAAGTGATAAAAGTATGCTCTTTGTTGAAAAACAATCAGTTCACCTGAAAAATCCAGATTCTGCACAAAAACTTAAAACATTACACATACATGTTTAAGATAAGTAAAAATGCTTTCAAAAATACCCTTTTTAAAGTGAAAAATAAATAAATTAAAAATTCATCCATTCGAAAAAACTTATAAAAAGGACTTTTTCAACTTCATTTTTACCGTTCAGTTTCAGAGTGAAAAGTAAAAAGATTTTGGGTAAGAAAGTTCCTGTGAAGATTATGGAAAATTCGTCCGTTGGAATCGAGAACCGTTAGTCCCAGGTAATCCACAACCTCTCTATCTTGTTTTTCATCCGTTTCAAATTTGTTTTTAGGCTTTAGTTTGAATTTTTGGGGCAAAAAATGGTTTGAAAATGCGCCCGCGGGGTCCGCAGGTGGGACACACGTTACCTACGGACCCCGACTTTTTCCTATAAGGAAAAATTCGTGGGTTCCGCACCCGACACACATCCCGCGTGTGGACCTACGCTTTGTTTACAAAGAGTGGGTGCGGTACCCGCGCGGTTCGATTTAAAACATTGATTTCTCATTTGTTTGCCAAAAATTTTCAAATAAGATTATGCTAACTTGCCTTTTTCTGTATTGTAGGATTGACAAGATGCTGATCTGGCGAGAACGTGAGCATGAGGAAGTGGATGAAGCCGTAATACTTCATTTTCCCACACAACGGGCATTAAAAGCATGTGGCTTGTACAAATGGTGGGCCATCTCAGGCATGAGGGCACAAGTAGAACTCTTGACATGGTTGGTGAACAGATGGAATGTGGAGGACCAGTGCTTCTTCATTGGTGGCCACCGGCTCGCAATTGAGCTGGAGGATATATATTTCTTGACTAGTTTGTCCAAGAGGGGCGAACAAGTTTCTTTGTTTGGGACTAGGCCAGGTGGCCAGACTGTCGCTAGTCTTCAACTAGAATTCTGCAATGATCAGGCAAATCCTCGGGACAAACGGATTGACATAAAACACATCATCCGTCCTGAATTGAAAGTTATTGCTTTTACTGTTACCAAACTGTGTGGGAGTGCTGCGCTTCATGTAGCTACTGGTTCCCAAATGCGTATTGCCGTGGACTGTTTTCGCGGCACCATCTTTAACTGGTGTGAAGCTGTGTTGGCCAATGTAAAAGGCCAACTAACCAGAGAAAAAAATGGGAAACTGAATAACTTTGGATACGGATCCATTGTTGTTTCTTTTGCTCTGGAGAGGATCCCCATGTTATCTCCACAGAGTATTGATGTTGATGCCGGTCGACCTCGAGAACCAAGAATGGTTCGTTGGTCCGTGTTGACGGCTCGTCATGCTATTGAGGGTACTGAGATTGTGCGATTTCCTCCTTCATATTTTCGTTGGCTGGATCGCCAACTTTTTTTGATAGAAGATTTTCCATATGCCGGGATAGATTTCCGCGGTGACAGAGAGATGGTTCTCCCAGCAGGGGAACAGTGGGATGAGTCAGGTATAATCAATTTTCAACATTTGCTAAATTCTAATTTTTTTAAATTTTTTATCGTCTTTGAAAACTAATAACCAATTTTTTTTTAAAAACAGATGTGGGTCCACAAAGACCAGCTCATCTCCAACCTTACGAAAGAAGACAACCAGTTGCGCCCGCACCAGCCCCAGCAGGCCAATCAGCGGAGATTTTGACTGATTTAGAACATCATCTAGAGCGTTTGACTCTAGATATTCCAGAGACCAGCATAGATGACATTCCTCTCAGGCTGTAGAGATATGTGATTGGAGTTCCAGGACCTTTTAGGAGGTTCCTATGCAGGGTAGCCCGAGCATTGGTTTCTTATCGTGATCACCATCAGTGATGGGATGATCGTGTAGAATCATATTTTTGACTTTTGTATTATCATTTTTTCCGATCATAAGGTGTTTCCAACCTATGATCGAAGACGATGTATATTTTTTGAAAACACTCCTATACTATGATATATCACTATTTACCGGCTATCTGTGTACATATGTGAATGTTGTTTGATTTACTGCTTTTGATTATTGCAAATGTCTATTTATCATAATAGAAGCAATTGAATCTGCTAATGTATTTAAATGTCTTGGAATATGCTGATATTCAATGTAATCAAATTCACGTTCCAAGAGACGAACTCTTAAAAATAACCGTAATAACACCGGATTTCTAATGGTATAAACCCTGTTAAGCTGTAATACAACAAGTTCAGAATCCAACCTTACAATCAAACTCCGAATTCCAAATGATATGGACTCAGATAATAACTCAATCACCGCACTATACTCGGCAATGTTATTTGTTGTTTGACCAAGGCTTACCCCATGCATGGATACTAACTCGTCAGAGGGTGAATAGATAACCCAAGCTGCGGAAGAAATGTTCCGTGTACTACGACAAGCACCATTAGCAAAACTAATGTAGGTTTGAAGAGACGTCGACATCTGCAATATCAAGAGTAAAACTCAGATAAGCAGGAATAGTGACAAAAACACACTTCTAAACTAGGCACACTTTTCTAATCTAAAACACACCAGCAGTAAAGAAATCTAAACTAACAAAATCTCCACACCACATTAAGCATAATATCGCTTTAGATAAATCCCATTTCTGGGTTTATCCAAAGGGACACCGTCAAAATCTATCAACTCATAGGCTCCTTTTGCTAACTTTCATTTAACAATATAAGGACCATGCCACATAGGCACGAATTTTCCAGCTCCTAGCTTGTCGTTAGCTTGATCATAAAGTAAAACTAGGTCTCCTTCTGAAAAATTTCGAGGGGTCACACTTCTATCATACTGAGCTTTTATCCTTTTAACATAAGCCTCGTTTGCTATTGCAGCATTTCGTCGATTCTCATCTAATTGGGCTAAGTACAAGAAACTTTTCTCCTCTTCAGACGTAGCTGGAAGTAATTCTACGGCTAATTTTAGTGACGGTATTTCGCATTCAATCGGTAACACAACTTCCAAACCGTAAAACAGTTGAAAAGGAGTGAAACCTGTTGACGTTTTAACTGAGGTTCGATATGCCCAAAGTGCTGAAAATAACATGGAATGCCAATTCATCTTGTGAATACCAATGATTCGTTTAATCATGGTGACTAAAACTTTGTTAATGGCTTCAACCAGACCATTGGCTTGCGGATAATACGGAGTGGAACTATCGTGGCGCAAGCCAAGCTGGTCTGTCAGTTCAGTCGTCATGATGTTCCGAAAATGACTTCCATGATCCGTAATAATAGCTTGAGGAACACCGAACCTAGTAATTATATGATTAAATACGAATGTTGCAGCAGTCTTGCCATCAGCTGAAAATGTAGGCATCGCCTCGGCCCATTTTGTAAAATAATCTACTGCTAAGATAATATAGGCATGCCCCCCGGCCGAGTGAGGGTTACATGTAATAAAATCGATACCCCATTTCGCAAAAGGACCAACAGCAATTATAGGGTGAAGAGGAGCGGGTGGCGCGTGCATTTTCCGATAAAAAATTTGACAGTTGTGGCATTTCCGAACCGCATAAATGCAATCTTTGAACAGCGTTGGCCAGAAATAACCTGCACGCAATATCTTTTGGGTTGTGGCATACCCAGACATATGACCGCCACATGCTCCAGAATGGCAGTCATTTAACAACTTTTCAGCTTCTTCATTAGTTAGACAATGTCAGAAAACAGAATCCGATCCACGTCGATAAAGTGTATCACCAATGATATTATACTGTTGGGATTGGAAGCGTATTTTCCGTCGCTAAGTTCGTGAAATGTCAGGCCGAAAAGATTGGTTTTGGAGATAAACAATAATATCTCCATACCATGGATCAAGTGTACTGATGAGAAACAAAGATTCGTCCGCAATGGACTCTTCTGCCACTATTTCAGTATCAGTAGAGGGGAAATCACACATTAGTTCCGCAAATACCAAAGATTTCTTTGCCTTGGATTTTTCAAATTCCAAGTCAAATTCCTGCAAGATAACTATCCATTTGGAATATTTGCCCCCTAGCAATTGTTTGGTCAAAATATACATCATAGGGTTGCAATTAGAAATTACCGTGGTTTTACGTAACAAGATGTAATGTCTAAAACGTTGAACAACTTGAACAGCTGCCAAGGCCAATTTCTCCACATGTGTGTATTTGATTTCAGTCGGATGCAGATTTTGACTAAGATAATAAATCACATGTTCATTGTGAGATTCATCTTCCTGAACTAGTACCATCCTAATAGTGGAATGAGAAGCAGCGAGGTACAAAATGTAATCTTGGTTGTAGTTGGGAGAATGCAATAACGGTGCATGGGTCAACGCGTGTTTAAGTGCATCAAAAGATCGATCAGCAATCTTGTCCCAGAAGAACGGAATATCCTGTTTCAACAACCGGGTAAAACCCTTTGTAAGCTCGGCATAGTTAGGAATAAATCTACGTAAAAAGTTTTCTTTCCCCTGCAAACTTTGGAGTTGGCGCAAAGTCGAAGGAGGAGGCAATTTAACAATGGCTTCGACCTTCGATGGATCGACGCGAATTCCTGATTTCGAGACAACAAATCCCAGTAATCGACCCGATTCTACGCAGAAAACACATTTATGTGGATTCAGCCGTATCCGATAATGCCTACATCTCATAAAAATTGCCCGTAAATGAGTGGGATGATCGGCCCTACGTAATGAATGAGCCGGTAAATCATCGAGATATGGCTGGACAATGTGCTTAATGTCATGAAATGCATAAGACATAGCACGTTGAAAATTTGCTCCAGCGTTCTTTAGTCCAAAAGGTAGTTTACAATAAGAAAATGTTCCCCATGGACAAATAAAAGTTGTTTTGGGTTGATCTGCAGGGAGTATGTTTATTTGATTGTAGCCAGAAAAGCCATCCATGAAGGAAAAAAATTCACTGCCAGCACAATCATTGATTATTTGATCAATATAGGGAGTTGGATAATTATCTTTTGGACACGCTCGATTAATATCCCTATAATCGATACATACTCTTATCGTTCCTTGTTTTTTAGTCACAGGAACGATATTCGATACCCAATCCGTTAAGGGAATTGGATAAATGAATCCTGCTCGAAGTAATTTTTCAACTTCTGCTTTTATAGCAGCAGCTTTTCTAGGATGAATTTGACGTAATCGTTGACGAACAGGTTTAGCATCCAGGTAAGTCTTAATTTCATGAACGACGATCGATGGATCAATTCTTGGCATTTATTCATAAGACCAGGCAAACACGTCACGGAATTCTTGAAATAGGGATTTATAAGTTTGAATTTATTCATCTGTACAACAAGCACCTACATGAATGTTTTCAATTATTCCTGGTTTTATTGAAATGTCAATTGGAACCGTTCTAGATATATTTTCCAAATTTAACTCAGAATCAGGATTTTGCAATGGATTCTGAGGTTCCTTGGCATATTCAACAGTAAAAATTGAAGCGAAATCATCTTCAAAATGATCTAATTCAGGTAAAAATGAAGATCGGTGATGTAGATCTTCCCATGGTAAATCATCAACAGACAAAAACTCACGAATTTGCTCATCTGTATGAACAAGTTCAGGAAATGTCGTTGTAATTGAACTAGATATAGAAAGTGATTCCTCTTGGATCCCATTCATTGGATCAATTTCGGTTGAAGAGGGGTTGGAAAATGACTGTACAGCCTAGTATGCAATTTCAAATGGACTCAAAGGCATCATGCCATCAAATGAATCTATCTCGGATTCGGAAGGTACGATCCAAGGATCATCAAACATAATAGTGTCTGATTAAATCATGTGAATATTTGCAGTAGAAGGCGATACGTTAGGAGGAGGAAAGGAAAAAGTTCCTAGTAAACCAGAATCTTTAATCAAACCTAATCCAACATCCTTATAAGGGATAGCCATTTTACCAACATGCTGGATTGTTTCTGTAGAGGCTGGGTCGGATGAAAAATAAGTTAACTGATCTATTGTCATGATATTTCCTTGATATGGAAATTTTATGAGTCGAAAGACTGAAGAAACAACAGCAATCATAGCATAGGACCAACTACGACCCAGAAGAAGGTTGTAATCTAGAGGGGCATCAACCACTTCCACATCTAGATTAACGATTTTACCTTCGACCCCTATGGGTAAATCCTGCAAAATACCAAAAGGTTGAAAACCTTGACCATCAAAAGCCTTTAGAATTGTCGGGGATTGGTTAATTGTAGGAGATCCAAGCGATTTCGAACACTGAATCGACATAATACACGTTGAAGCTCCCTCATCAATCACAGTCCGAAAGATTGGTCTGTTTTTTACTAACACTGGAATCTGGAAAGCCATTTGGTGAGGAAGACGTGGTGTACTATTTTCTAAATTGAAGATTATAAGGTTAGAATCTTGAACATCGACAGCTCCTATGGCAGACAATAATAATTTACGCTGTGCTGGACACGATTGCAGCACTTCCAAAGCCGACATTGCTGAAGGAGAAACAGCTAAGTCTTCAAAAATGTTGTAATTCTGAGCAGCTCTCGCATGTGGATTGAAAGCTGATTTACGAAGAACACCTTTAGCAGGCGGTTTGATTATCAAGTCTGGATTTTGTTTCTCGATCTGTAGCGGACAAGAAACAGGAGGAGTTGTAGTTGATGTATTTTCATTAGAAGACTCTGCTTCTTTGCCATCAACAGGATTCTTAGAACCGTAATCTTGTGATCGCGTCACAACCCTTACATGAGACATCATCATAATAGGCTCTTCTAAAGTAGTCGAGGAAGAACCAATCATCTTACTATCTTGAATTGGAAAAGGATCCTTCAAGACAGCAGGTTGTTGCGATCCTTTAACGAATTTCGTAACTTCATCTCGATATGGACATTCTTTCGTGAAATGATCTTGTTCACAAATGAAGCAAGGATAGCGAGGTTTATGTTTTTCGTCATTGGATTCATCTTTATCAGTTTTCTCTTTCGAATTCTTTTTGTTTTTGTTCCTCCCCTTCTTTTCACCACCGGATTTTGATTTTGTCGTAGATGTTTCAATGACACGAATATCGGCGAAAACTTCGGGAGAAGATTCTCCTTTCGGGGAATCAGGTAAAGTTATAATTGGAGAAGAATTCTTTGACGATTTCTTCTTACTTTTAGAATTAACTGTACCAATCATACCGTCAGCGGCATGAGACCCTGAAGGAGCAGCAACTATTTGACCTTGTTTTGGAAGGTCTGGGATTTTTTCATGTAGAGTACCTGACTACGTATAAACGAGGTCAAGGTACTGAGCTTGAGCAATTACCTGCTCTTCAGTAACAACACCAACCTTAGCTACATCTTCAGTGATCTTGGGTAACAATGATTTAACAAACCATTCTGCCAAAATTTGATCCGGGATATAAACTTTCACCAAACGTCTTCTACGTCGCCATTCATGAATATGATCAGAAATATACGTGGGCGTAGATTGTTTTAGCGAAGTTAATAATTTTGTGTCGTTGTCGTATCTGACAGGCAACTGAAAATGAGTCAAGAAAGCAGTTGCTAACTGACTAAAATTATGAAACGAGCCTCGTGGCAACTCAATGTACCATTTGGCTGCAAGACCTATAAGGGTTCTCTGAAAAAGACGTAAACGAATCGAATCATCAATAATTGAATTAGATGCACACCAAAGGTGATAAGTCATAACATGATTCGATGGATCCTCTCCTGACTTACCTTTGAATTTTGGTATATCACTGGGCAACTTATGAGGCATTGGCGGCCAGTTTTGATAATAAAAAATTGGATCATTTGTAAGGCGCGTCAAATCAGGTAAGTCCAAAGTTGCGATGAACGGTAGTTGACGGTTAGGGTCGTGAAAACCTTGAGAAGCCAAAGCAGATCTGGGAGGCGGATACCTAGGATAACTAGGAATCGGATTTTCATTAGGTATTGTGTAACCTCCCGGATAACCAGGATGAACCGGACCATACTGAGGTTGTTGATAAGTATAACTAGGGTACGGTTGATACTGATAGCTTGGATTTTGTACATAGGGACCGAATTGCGGCTGTCCCTGGTACGATTGATACGTAAATTGAGGTTGACTTGTAACAACTGTACTCATACCGGCTTGTCCTGCAGGCATCTGAACTGTAGTCTGAATGGAAGGTCCTGACTGAGGTACAGAGACTTGAGGTATTTGCACGGATACAGGGATAGAAGAAGTCGGTGTTACAGATACTCCAGAAACAGGTGTGACAGGTTGAACAGACGTTGCAGCAGTTACAGTAGTTTGAGGCGGAGTCTGAGGTGTACTAGGCCCAGCCTGCTGAACTGAACTAAGTGCAGGAGTTTGGATAGCTGGCTGAACAGGTTGCTGGGTTGAACCAGAAACCAAAGGCTGGCCAGGTTGATAAGGCAACTGCACATTAGGCTGCAAAGGCTGTTGATATTGGGACGGATCCAACACCATAGTTCTCGGGTATTGTCCCATAGAAGGTTGAAATAAGGACCAAAACCTGGTTGAACGTAGGGTTGATTAGGAAGTGGTAAATTTCCAGCTCCTTGAAAAGATGGTTGACCAAAAGGCTGTTGGTAACCTTGAATTGGGTAGTGACCTTGAGGTTGATAACCCTGAGGTGCGTACTGAGGCTGGGGTTGATAAGGACCCTGAGGAGCATATTGTGCTTGGGGTTGACCTTGAGGAATGTACTGTCCTTGAGGTTGATAACCCTGAGGTATGTACTGTCCTTGGGGTTGCCCCCCAAAATAATATGATTCCACAGTTTGTCCTGGGAAAAAGCTACCCTGAGGTTGTCTTCCGGGTGGTAATTGACTACCCTGAGGTTGCCCCCCAGGCGGTAACTGAGTTCCCTAAGGTTGCCCCCCAGAAGGAAACTGACTGCCTTGAGTTTGAGGATTGGGAATATTACCAGACATCATAAAAATTTGCTCTGCGTTCGACGTTTCAATTTTAAGTCCATCAAAACCAGATGATAACACATTTTCGATGGGTTGAGGAGTTGCTCCTGAGAAAGTACCAGACAAAGACTGATATCCCGAAGGAACAGAAGGACCACCATGTAAAAATGATTCCGGCGTTTGAGAAAACATGGATGACTCTCCAGCCATAAAAGATGACGGATAATAACCTCTGGGTGTAGGATGAAATGGAATTCGAGGTGGATAAAAAGCAAGTCCCGGATTCTCTAAAAGGTTTGTTAAAGAGAGATACCAAGGATTAGTTTGAATGGGGCTGTAGAAAATAGATTCACGCTCCCTAAGATTTAACGATTGAGGGGAGTCGGGAAGAGATATGTCTTCGTCTGGATTCGTAAGTTCTTCAATAGAAATAAGTCCAGAGGGAAGATTGTCTGTAATGATATTTCTTACCCTAGGTGAACCTGGATCGCTAGAAGTTGGTGTGATAAATCCCGAGGATATTTCTAACACAGAAGATTCAGTTTCAGGTTCAGAGATTTCAGGTTCGTCAGATAATTCACCAGAAGGAGAAATACTTTCAGTAACTTCAGAAACTGAAATCGGTTCTTGAATGTATTCTGTTGTAGGTATTTGATGATCAGGATGTATAACTATAGATGAACTTTCAATTTATGTTGATATAATTCTACTGCTACTGGATGCTACCAGAGCACGAAGCCCTTCAAGTTGACTTGGTGAATATTCAGGGGGTTTCCCTTGTATTCGCCGGGATTGTCTTGGCAATTCCGCCATGATTAAAGATTATCTAATCACATGAAAACAAAGAAAAATTTCAATGAAAACACCTAAAGTCTCTAGGAAACAAACAATTGAATCATTCGCTTAAAAATCTAAGAGCTCAAACCACACACCAACAGGTAACTTTCCGTACTAAAAACACTAGTTGGTGATGAAATCCAACTTAGTATAATTTTAACACGAAAAGGGCGGTTGGAAAAGTTACCCCGACAACCTGCTTAATGAAACAGACCGGTGCAAGTTTCTCCACTATACCATCTCAAGTGAAGATAACCCTCCGGAGAGTCCAAGTGACTCTAGCCGACGTCTGTTCCAGGTACAGTGGGATCTTCCCTCCACCGTCACCTTAGGAAAGAATCCTAAAGATTATAGCCACTAAGGTTACCAACTGAAACAAATATACCTGGGGGAATAGTCTACGATCTGACACACACGCAAAGGCAGAGTAACAAAGCTCAATCCCCTTGAAGGCTCCTTGAAATAATCCAAGGTTTACCGACAAGTGACCCCAGGATCCTCGAAAATGGTCTATCCAAGGTTTACCGTTTTTAATACGTGTATATCTTCTATCGTTCCCAATGAGGAAGGATTGATTACCCCACTGGTTTAGATATGATCTTGTGCTTAACTCCTTTAAGAGGAGCTTCCCAGAGCATACATGCAAAAATTGGAATTCTTCCTACCGCAATATTTGTCTACTTGTTTGTTTTAGCTATATTGGAGAGTTAATTACTCCCTACTCCAAGATACTAGCCTAAGCTATGTTGGTGATAAGAGCCCTAGAAATAAAAATATTACTAGATGAATTTTAATTAAGCGTTACTTTTAGGAGTTGTTTCTTAAGTCAATGGGTGCGGAAATGAAACTTTGGATGATGTGAAGACTCGACTTCCAAAAAACATTAAAATTCACCTAGAATGATAATCAATTCTTTTTCTTTCAATGAACTTCTATCTAAAGAAAGAGTTGGAGAATGCAATTCTTTTAATAAACAATTCCTTCTTTAAACATGAAGAATAATTGAAAGAAAATACTTTGTCTTTTCAATAATGAGATAAATGATCAAAGATCATAAGAAAAATCCTTTTCCTTTCCAAACTAGAAGCTACAAAACAATTTTCCTTCGAAAGAAAGCTACAAAAATTAAAACTACTAAAAACTACAAAATCTAATCTTGAGATCTAAAATCTAAATCGAGTAAAAGCTTTAAGATTTTGAAGAATTTTTTCCTTAGTTGTTCAGCAAACTAAGAAGCTATTCGTTCAGAATAACAAACAGATCAAAAACACTCAAAATATGTTTTTTTTTTTATAAAAATGAAATTCAAAACTTTCAATTAAGCTTTTTTCGAAGACTTGCAAAGAAACAAAAAGGCTCAATTTCTTAATAAAAGATGTTTTCACAATCAGGTCGGATTCAAAAGACAAAAAGAGATCAATGTAATCTGAGATACTGCAAATTGTCGAAATTTCGAATCGCTACAAAGACCAAGTGGAAAAAACAATCCAAATTGCAAAATCTTCTAGAAAATCATCAAAACATCAACACTGTTGGAGTTCATTCACAAAAAATTCTTGACAGAAACAATAATTAGTCTGGGCAGACACCAAAAGGCTAAATTCAAATAAAAATAAATTAGAGAAAAAAATATAAAGATTTTCTAAAATTTTTACAGGGTCCGCAGGCAACCGGTATTGACAGGTGCGGTCCCGCACTGTATTCTTTACAGAAAGTGCGAACCTGCCCGCACTGTCGAAGTAAGGCAGAGTGCGGTCCTAGGAAAAATTATAGAAAAACTTAAAATATTTTTAAATTTTCAAAAACAGGGAAAAATCTAAATT
This sequence comes from Pinus albicaulis, assembly GCA_034641835.2. Lineage (NCBI taxonomy): Eukaryota > Viridiplantae > Streptophyta > Pinopsida > Pinales > Pinaceae > Pinus > Pinus albicaulis. Next base: position 10,775,152 of record CM076571.1, read on the forward strand.
ACCCAGACAGATATGTATCAATAAAAAATCAGGAAAAAATATTTCCTCAAATCAAAATAAAAGAGAACCAAAAACAACAAGTTTTATCCCCAGTGGAGTCGCCATTTTGTTGTGTAGATTAATCCGTCTTGAGGACAAGACCGATCTCTCTAGTACTAAAAGTAACTAGCAAAAAACAGCCAATTATACTAATCTCTCTCTAAGCATATAAGATTTATAAAAACACTATATAGGTGTAAGGCCTACCTTATGTCCAGCGCTTGCTTGATCTCGTTGATGTCCTTCCCATGCACTTGAAAGAACGTTTCTCGTGAATCTGCAGTCACAAACAAGAAAAAATATTACACAACACCTGTATAGACATTATTATAAACCATACTGATCATAATGATCAAGGAATTTATGAAATAAACCATAAATAAACAGTTTAATGAGAGAAATGAGTATATTTGTATTAACTTCAAATAAAGAAAACCTTTACAACCTGTGCCTTGATGTTGTGCAGGTCTTCCCGGGGTCCGAAGTAGGAATCTCTTCTAATTTGACAAGCATTGCACTCTTTGAACCAAGAAAGATAGAGATGAGTGATTTAACCTCACAGAAATTCTTAGTTAACTGAGTCTGAATCTCAACAACATTTAACTTCAAATATCTTAAGCTTGAACTCCCTTTGAGGCTACCCAAGGCCTCTTTTTATAGTGGAAAAGATGAGGTTTTCTGTTCCAAATATGAGGGGATAGAATCCTCCTTCAAAGGGATTAGCCCCTTACATCAAGGGTTAGCTCCATCAAGTGAGGGATGCATGAACCTTCTCAAAGCGTATCCATTCCCGAAAATTCCCATCTAGAATCTTCTAGAATTCATCTGAAATCCACTTTTTATCTTTACTTTCTAGCCTTTTTGGGTTTTACAGAGGTCCACACCCATAACACAAAGAACGTGCGGTATGGTTCCGCAGGAAAGCTTAACATTAGGTGCGGGACCGCAGGAAATGAATAGAGAAAGTGCGATACCAATGTTTAGGGGATTTTTAGGAACTTTTCTCTGATTTTGAAAGCTTGACATGAGGAGCTGATATGTTAGACTTGCAAAAGGAGGAAGTATGAGTAATAATGAGCTCATACTCATAGTAAAATGTCAGGATGACAGTTTTTAGTGTAACAGTCTCCAAAAAGGGTCTCCAAAATCAGCTTCTACAAGTCTTCATATGTCTTCAAGAATACTTAACAACATATCCACAATAAGTTTTCAAGGTGCTCTTCAAAAACTATGTTGTCCTTCACCCTTCTTCCAAAATTATAGCTATCAAGCTTTCTCTAAAGCTACAAACATTGTCCTCAATAGATCTACACAATCTCAACAAAGGTCTCTTACAACTGTCTTCAATATTCTTCAAAGAATCTACTTCAAGTCATCAAGTTTGCTTCAAGACTTCTTTAAGTTCTTAGATTTTCAAGGATATTAAAAAATTGCTACTAAAAAAACTAGAGATAGGCTCTAAGGGTCTCCACTTTTCAAGCCAAAAAATCCGAGCCTTCTTATTTTTCTCCACAGGACTCTTTGTTGGGTTGAGGTCTGTAACCTATACCAAGTCCGAGCTTCTTTGGAAGTAGGAATATGAACTTCATAAACTTGCTGTATGTCATAGCCCCATAGCCAAATGCTTACTCTACAAGTGTCTGCCACTACAGGAATCTATGAATGGTTTTTAGGCTTCCAAGGTGAGTCCAAAGTGCTGAAGTTACAGGTGCACAGGTGTAGAAGCCTCTAGGTGAATGCTTTTTTTCTATGCAATTCAAGTCACCACAATATTCTATCAACAGAACTGAGATTGAAGTTTGTACTTGTCTGGGCTTCAGTTTATGAGGACAGTCCAAGGTATGGTAGATATTCACAACAAAATTCTTGATACTGCAATCTGAATAACCCGAACAAGTCTAACGGTCCTAACCCTTAACTCCAACAACTACAATAATAAAAGGTCTGAAGTCCTGTACCTATCTCTTGTCCAAGGCTGCCAAACATTTCCAAAGTCCTGTAGCTATCACTCAACAGATCCGAAGCTTGGTTCAGAGGTATGCAACTTTAGGTCTGCAAAGTCCAAAGTTTAAGGGTATAATATGAGTTACTGCAATAATAGTTTAGACCCAAAACTCATTTAAATCGTTCCTGTTCCTTATCTTTTCCTTTATCTAATATTTTGTGTTACTTATGTGATAATAGCCGAGGTGGATGCTTGATAATGAGGTTCAAAACCCTTATATATAGTATTTTTTTTCAAGCCAAAATGAAGATACACGTCACTGTATGGAGGCTGAATTGAAAGACAAGGTACAGGTCGACTCACTGTCAAAAAAATATTTTTTAACTTGAAAATTCAATATCTCATAAAATATTTGGAATTTCAGGGCAAGTAAGGGCTCATTGGAAAGAGTAAAAATCCTCTTTAATATGGTATAGGTAACAATGATAAAAGATTCTTCTAAGGTGGAAAATTTTATTTTTCTTTGTGATTGTCTTTAAATTTTATGCATAAAATTTTTGGGACAACATGAGGAATGTTTGGGATAGTATGGCTTCTCCATTGTTTGGCTTCTTCATCATCATATGATCATGTAGGATATCCATGTCATCCAATAATAGTGTAGTGATCTATAACCAACCATAGTGCAACATTTATTAATTTTCCATTAGGATATTTCCAAGTCCTTCATGTCATGTCTTGCCATTAAGTGATTTCCATGTCCTTCATGTCATGTCTCCAATCATTGTCGATTTCATTAAGATTTTTATCAAGTGCCATCACATATGACATCATCAAGTGTGTTCATTCATGTATAGTCCTTCAATATCAAGGGTAAGGACATCATCCAGGTTCTAGGCTTCTTCATTAAGAGTAATAATATCATCATGATTTCTATGGCTTCTTTATCAAGAGCAACGATACACGAGGTTATGGTATCTTCATGATTAGTTCAAACATCTAGGACAAGATATCTTCTTAGTGGCTTGACATCATAATGGCATCATTAATAGCTTGAAATATTTATTAATGGAATCCTTATCAAACAAGAGGGACTTGTCACTATGAGCAAGGACATCATCATATTATGCATCAAAAGAATATTTTCCATCCCAATAATGCCATATCGACATCAATGACAACCTTGATTAACACAGAGATGTAGTCCACACTGGACGAACTCTGTTATCAATTTTCCTTTTAATTATATCTACATATGTGTTCATTAATTCTTTGATAAAATGAAATTCTAACACATCAGATGAAGAAAAAGGTCTTGGTTAAAATGGTATCAAAAATTTATCCAGATCAAGTGGTACCAGAGCAATATTCTTGATGATTTGGACTGCAGGTGTGAACCATTGAATGTGCAGAAATGGAGTATGTCAAAGACATGTACAAGACCATGCTCAGGGTGTTCGACAAAGCGGAGATGTTGTATGAATCTTATGAGAAACAAGCAGTAGATAACGTTGAGTTGAAAACGCTTCTAGAAGAGGAGAAGGAGGACAAACAACGATTGCAGATTCAATTGCAAGACACAACATAGGCATTAGAAGAATTTAAGCGCAATGACAAAAGTATTCAAGCAGATCATGAGGCATTGAATACACTCCTACATGAAGATTAGGAGGAGAAGAAGCGATTGCATCTTCAATTGCAAGCCATGAAAAAGTCATTGGAATAATTGAAGCGCAATGACTGGAGTCTTCAAACAGATCATGATGCATTAAAGACACTTCTACGAGAGGAGAAGGAGGAGAAGCAATGATTGCAACTTCAACTACAAGCTGCGACAGAGGCCTTGGAGGAAGTGGAGTGCAATGAAGGATTAGAGAAGCCATATTCACATATTTCAAAATCGATAGCTGAGGTAAACAGTTGTGATCATTCTTCAGTTTCATCTTCACATGCTATTATTTCTATTGGAAATGTGGAGATACCCATTACAGGAACCAGCATGAGATTCCTTACTAGGATGGGGTGCAAAGGAGGATGACTTGGCATTCATAGCCAAGGCATAACTCAGCCATTAGAGGTTGTGAAAATACCTCGCTACGTAGGTTTGGGATACACTGAAGGAGAATGCTCAAAAGTGTCTGAAGCTTCAACAGCATTGATGAAACCATCGAGGAGAGAGAATGATGGGAACACTTTACCATCATCTTATGGTAATGCATATAACAGAGAGAAATTAGAGGCAAGATCTCATCGCCATAAGGACATCAAAGGAAAACATACATTGTTGAACTCAGCAGGGAAGAGGATTGATGGGAACACTTCACCATCATCCCATGGAAGTGCATGTCACAATAAGAGAGATAATACAATCTCTCATCACCATGATCGCACCATAGACCACCAGGAAAGGTATAAAAAGTCTCGATATTCTCAATTTCATTTTGATTATAAGCATGTTGCAAATCATGAATGTAAATCACACCATAAGAAAAATTTTCATTTTTTTGGTTTACATAACCATGTCATTGCTGAGTGTTGGAAACGAATGGCAACATAAAGGAGGATGAGGCATGAAAATCCTTTTCCACAGTAGGGAAAGAAATTTTTTAAACAAGTATGGAGCCTAAGAATACCTTTTACACCCATTGCAACCAAAATGGTCATCAAAGAGCCACGTGTTCGAGGCTCCATCCAGAGCAACACCTTAAGGACAAAGCATCGGTGCATGAACTAGTTGATACTATTGTTTGACAAGCAAATGTACCATAGGGAGATGATCCATTCACTTTGATAAGTTAGATATGGTTTTTTTAGATGTGGTAGTATGTCATGGCCATGTTTGTACATCATATGTTGCATTTTTAAATGTAAAAGTGGTGGTGTGTTTTTCCATCACTTGTTAAGGAACCATGATATTTTTGTTGTTGTTTTGTAAATCGTGTGATGCATTTATTTTATGTAAAAGTTATAATGTGTTTTCCATCACTTCGAAATGCGAAAATGATGTTTATTGGCCTTGTAATGATATCTGGGGTGTGATTTCCATTTTATGAAAACTTGACCACCGAGTATGTAAACTCGTGGCAAGTATGGAAATGTTTGGGTCATAATTTGAGCATGTAATTTGCAAGAGATTGTACTATAGGTTTGCAGATGATGTAGGTGTCAGATCATCTCTTAAGGCTCTGAAGAACAAAGGTGAAGGAGATGGAAGGGTGACCTTTTTTAGGAAACTTGTGGTGCAGACATAATACATAGTAGTTGTATATTCTTGTTGATGCTTTTGGAGGACCAAAAGCTCCTTAGTGGGGAGGAATGATCCAGGTGGCTCCAGAGACATACACAGGACAAAGAAGGCTTATGAAAGCTCAAAAATCAAAGCGAAGAAAACATGTCAAACTCAGTTTTAGGATTAAAATATCGTCATCCTGATCACAATGGTGTGAATGGTTCATCAAACCAAGTTCGTATGCGAAATTTAGAGCTGGTAAAAGTTTTAAGGTTGACTGGATGATTTGGCAGGTTAAAGAGGACACAATTTCATAGGATTCCAGTGGCCAGATTTCGGGTGAATTTCTAGGATGTTTAATATGTCCCCTTCAGCCTAAAAACGAGTATTTTAAAACTAACAATTTGTTATAAAAAAAAACATATCTATATATATATATATATATATATATATATATATATATATATATATATATATATATATATATATATATATATATATATATTAAGGGGTGGCAAGCCATGAACCCTACCACCCCCATCGCATATCATATAACATATTTAGGAAAAAAAATTATGTGATAAGGTTCAACGGGCCGTCACCCTCGTCGAACCCCACGGCCAAGCCAAAATATATAAAACATATCTAATATATGTTTAAACCATAATGTGGGTGGGAAGGACACCTCTGGTGGACTCGACCCACGCCACCCCACTTTGATTGAATGAAAAACCATTGCGCCCATTTGGGAGGGGGAGGGGTTTGACCGCCCGACCTCCTCCCCAAAAATTCGGATCTCCACCGTTGGGCCAGCGGCTCCCTTTGGGGATTCCTCCCTAGAAACTTTTACTTAAACCTCTCATTTCTTAGATGCACCCAGAGAAGGTTGGAGCGGGCACAAAATTCGAGACATTATTATTTTATGCAGGTGGAACCATGAGCCAACATGCAAAGACAGTGGAACCATGATTGAGCCTCATTTCCAGAGGGGCCAAATTTTCCCAATGTCCAAATTGGGCAAATTTTATTTGGATTTTACACCTCATGGCGACACGAACCTGATGGCGGTGTTAGTTTCTACAACATAGGTCTCGATTTTTCGACCATATTCCATATGGGGATGATGGTGTCATATTTCATCATGTGGACAGTCCATTTCTCTCCATTTGACACCACATTTGTGATGGTGCCTTTAGATCTAGCGATTGAGTAGCCTATTCTTCAGCCAACATTAAAGTTGAGGTATATGAAGTGTTGTTTCCATGTAATTCATTAATTATTACTATAGGGTGATTTATGTCACGTTGATTCCTGCTTGATGTATGATGCAGAATCCTTATGTTTATTTGTTGTTGTTGATTCCTGTTGATGTAAGATGCAGAATCTTTATGTGTATTTGATGTGGTATGTATTTATCATGGATGGTGATTTATGTTGTGATATCCCTTTGCTGCCTTGAAGGCGGGATACTCTTTCTCACCATGTGTGAAGTTGTCATGCTCATAGGAGGTTTTTGATGAATGAGATTTCCTTGTAACAAAACGTCTCGTGGAGATACTTTTCCACTCATGTTGAGTGATTTTCCTTGTATGAAAATTCAACAACATCCATGTACATTATCACCAGTTAAAAAAATCAATGAAGTGGTCAACACTATCAAGACACCAAGGCCTGGAGACGCAGACCACACTGGACGAATTCCATTATTAAACCGCTTGCATTTTGTCGTATGATTGTTGACATGTTTTCCTCTTAATTATATTTGCATGTTTTTTCACTAATGTTTTGATAAAATGAAATTCTAACACATCAGGCAAAGAAAAAGGTCTTGGGGTATCAGAAATTTACCCAGATCATCAAGGTTGTAGGAGCATTTGTCAACCCAAAAGGCATGATCAGCCATTTAGAAATGCCCTCCTTATATTTGAAGGAATTCTTCCACACATTGAAGGGTTCGATTGGTATAACCTGGTGGTACCCGGACTTCAAGTCAATCTTGATGAAATATTTGGTCCCCTTGAGTTGGTCCAAAAGGTCATAAATCTATGGGATCAGATATCTATTCTGGACAGTGATCTTTTTCAGCACTTGATAGTCAATACAAAGTCTCGAACTCCTGTCCTTTTTCTGCATCAACATGATCAGACTCCGAGAGGGCGATGAACTCGATCGAATGTGACCTTTCTACATAAACTTCTAAATTTTCCTCTTGGTTTCTTCATTCTCCTGAACAGAGCACTGATAGATTGCTCCATTGGGTAGCGATGTGCCTGGGCTTAGATTGATGGAGTGCTTGACCTGACAGTGGAGATGCACCCCTACAGGTGAGGTGAATATGTCCCCGTACTCCTCCAAAACCTTGTCCATATGTCATTGTCGTGCGGAGGAGCCTTGTCTAGAGGTCATGGCCACAATATTCTTTTTTCCTCAGGGTAGATCATAAGGAATTTTTTTTTCCTAGTTTGGGAAATGAGCTTATAGCATTGCGTCACAGTGATCAAAGAGATGGTGGTAGGAGGTGAAATCTTTGGTATCTTGTACAACTTATTACCCAAATTAAAAATAACAGCGCAAGGCCAAGACTCATACACAACATGTCGCTTCCAAAAGTATGGTTGGCCTAATAATACATCACAAAATTCAAGAGGAGAAACATCACATGATACCTCATCCGTGAAGGGCTTTATGTTGTAGTGAAGGCGACATTGTTGGCTAATGAGGAGATCTCGTCCTTGGTGAAGCCACCCGATGGTGTATGGTTGTGGGTGTGTTGTGATAGACAGGCCCAACTACTTCATGACCTCTACTGAAATGAGGTTCTTTTGGGTGGTGTTGTCGACAATGAACTACATCGGGGAACCCTTCACCCACATCTGGGAATGGAAGAGGTGCTCCCCCTCCTCTACATATTAGAGTTCTTCCTTCTATATTTTGGTGGTGGAAATGGTGGCACTAAGCTCCGCATCTATAATATTCTTCTATTTTTCATTTCCCTTGTCAATTTATGACTCAGAGTCAGAACATGCATCTGATTCGAAAGCCTTCATCTCGGCCACTAGTGACTTCTTCGCGTGACACTTACTTGTGTTGTGAGTGTAGCTCTTATGGAACTCACACCACTCTCTCATGTCATTATTTAGCTTCATGGTGTTTTTCTTTGCTTGTGGATTTTATGGGTTTTCATTGGCCACCCCGCCTTGGCCTTGTCCTTTGTTCTGCGGTTTCGAGGCACCTTTCCTTCGCTTTAATTCATAGATCCAAAGTATCGCTTCTTCTATTTGAATTTATGCTCAATATTGGCAGCATACTGGTATTCTACACCAAGCAAGGATATGTCGAGGAACACCATTTCCTCTTGGATGTATATGTGCAAAAAAATGTGACACTTAAGAACCAATTTTTTCTCCCAATATTTGATACCCAACTTTTTGTGCATGGTATAGAACAAATTTGTCAGCTCATAGACATCTTGATCCCTTTTGTACCACAGTGTAGTCCATTGTATGTACTTTTCATCATAGCTACCCACAGGGTAGTATTGTTCCTTAATGGTGTATTGGAAATAATTCCAAGTGGGTGCAACCTAGAACAGGGAGGATTCCCCATCGTCCTTTTGCTCACAATAAGTTTCCCACCAGTCCTTGACATGGGGGGCGGCTTTGAGGAGTGTGTTATCACTCTAGTAATTCTTAAGTTTTGTAATTTTGGTTTTTAGTCAAATAATTCTAGAGGTAACCACAAACTTACTTCAAACTCTAGGATCTAGCCTTCCTAGGGTTCAGAGAGGGTTCTCTCTTTAAAGTTTAGCTTTGTTTTAATTTGTGAATATTAGGCTAGCTATGAAAGTGCAGGTTTGGTGGGAAAAATCACTTGAAAGGATGGATAGTGGGAAATCTATTTGTACATTGGGCTATGGAGTCAAAATCAAGCTAACAGGACTAAGATCAAGGGCAAAAAGGTCAAATGTCTTCAGAGCAAGATAGATAACCCTTGGAGATCTTGGAAAGTTGTTTTTGTGAGGTGGTATGATCGGGATAAAGGGAACTTAAAAATCCTTAAATCCGGAAAAGGGAGTAGTAGGAGAGTTCAAACGAATGAGGGAGCAATTAAGGATTACCTACACTGGAAATCAGAGGAAAACATATAAATGATAACTAGTTAAAAACATGGTGCTATTAACATATCCTGTAGTAATACTCCTAGTTATATATTCATATTTAGCATAAACATAAATGGATGCATGTAACAGAGAAAAGAAACAATGACAAGTGAAGAAAATACTTCACTAAAAATAGCTCATCACAGGGATCCTGAAGTATGATGCCAATTTGATTTGATCCAGTCTGATACTCGAATTTTTGACACACAAAAGCTTTAAAGTCCAAGAAGAAATGAATATAACAATCCCTGGAATTTTTATTCCACACAAAATACTTCTAAAGATGAAGTATTTATACATAATGTTTTACAAAATATCCTAGATGACTTCTAGGAATTAACTTAGGAAAATAAAATATCTTTATAATAAAAATAGAGACAGTTTCTTAACAAATCAATAAGTTGTCTTATTTTATCCATAAGAAATAAAAAAAGTTTTGAGGATAAAGCAGGTGGCTGCCTTGGTGTCCTCCTTGCTAGCCTTTAGATATTTTCTGAAATCTGACTTGCCTTGTCTGATACTCTTTCTCAGATACTCTTTATTCACTTATACTCTTTAACTGATACTCTTTAACCTTTAGTCAAAACTGTTTACTGTTGTAAATAAAATCTGTTTTGACTGTCATTTTGAAAATTATTTTTTTGACTTCCTTTCATCTGCTTGTTTTTATCTTTCACAGTAAATCTGTGAAAGCTTGCCAATCCTCATTTTTAGGAATTTGAATATTCTTTAATTTCCTAAAGTTCTCATCGGCTTCTATATATCTAGAAAAGGTGGGCTTGATGACAAACAAGTGTTTGATCTCATACTGTAAGTAAAATAAAATCTTTAAAACTCTTCAGTAACACTTTTCCTATGGGGATGCCTTGACCTGTTGGCTTATTTACCTGTTCCTTGGAAAATTCTCTTATCTTCTTATCATAGTCATTTTGAGGCATTAACTTATCATTAATTACCATGATATCAGGAAGTCCTTTTTGTCTCAGATTTGTGAACTTAACCATAAATCTAGTTATAGAAATAATCATAACTTCACATTTTTCTTCAAATTGCCTCATCAAATTTCTTTTTGTTGTGACTTTCCTGATTTCTAGGATAGTTGTTGTTCTGTCTGTTATTTTAAGTTCTTCCAACTCCTGCCTATTCTTGTTGTTAAGAAAATTGATTAGCCTTACTGCTTGTTCAGTTTTGTCAACCAAATCAGTTTGAGTCTTTTGGATTTCTACTTGGGTTGCCAATAATAACTCTCTTTGCTCAAAAATTACCTAAATTGAAGGCCATACATCATGGATGGCTTCAATGATATTATTCCAAAGGTAATTTTTGATGTATGATATCTGATCCTTCGGAGTTAATTCTTTTTGAAATTTTTTTAGTTCTTCACTCAATCTGTTGGCATTTTGTTCATGTGTTTTAGCATTTACTTGAGTTAATTTAGTTGACTTTTCAAGATTTGTCAATATGTTAATCTCATTTGTCTTTAAAGACATCTCTTCCATTGCTTTTACTATCTTTTTGGCATCATATGTAGTCTGTACTTCTGTGGTAGATGATTCAGTGGCTGATATAGTCGAAGAAGTCACTGGCATTGCAGTGGCCAGTGGTTCTTTGGGTGTCAAATTTTCTCCTAAAGTTGAAGGCACTGCTACAGTGATAATTGGAATGACTGTGGGAATCAATAGTTCTTTCACTGTCTCCTTTTCTTGGACAAGTTGGTCCATCTGTATTTCCATTTCCTTAATCTAAGCTGCCAACTAAAGAATTAAACTCATCATTTCATCTTTTTCCTTCTATTCTTGTAAAAATTCTTTTGTCTGAGGATGCTCACTTCGAGGAAGCTTGAGTTGTTTCTTCAAGGCTGCTATATCCTCATTTTTCTTTTTCACCAATGCTTCTGCTGCTTTGATGTTTGTAGGATCATATCCTACCTGCAATAATAATTATTCTAAGGATTTTATCCTTAGATCCTTGGCATATAATGAAGCTTTATCCATATTCATTTGATCTTCCATGTTAGAGATGTTGTTTTGAAGCTTATGAGCACTCATAGCTTTTGTTGTAACTGTGGAATATAACATCTCAGAGCTTTGCCTGTGAAACTCTATTTGATCTAGTTCATGGATTCTGTCTGTATCTACTTCTAGATCAACTTTATTATAGTCAGTAGCTGAATTTGGAACTGATACTGTGGGCTGTAATACTGACATAATCAACTTTTTACTTGAGTAATCAAATGCTAATAGGAATCTGTTTTGATTACCTGGATTTTGTTTCAAGAATTGAGAGTAAATTTTAGTTTTGATTTCCTCATTATTCATTTTAATTTGCTTTTATTTCTCCTTAATATCCAAATCCTTTTCCTCGGCTAAATGTGAGGAAGAAGCTTCCATGCTTTTATGCCTTTCCACTAATTGTGTGTCTTCATTATTGATTTCTTCATTCTGATTTGGCTCATTGATAATTACAGTAGCTACATTTGTCTCTGGAAAATTTGTGTTGGTATTAAGAGGCTCTGTTTATTCAACATCTATTGTTACCTTTCCTTTACCTACTGTATCTAATTTTGGCCTTTTGTTATAAATGATCTTGAACTTTGTTTCTGTTGTAGTCTCTGCCACATAGGCTCCTTCTTCTCTTGTTATTTTGATGGACTTCTCTGGTTGATTTGCAGTCTCTAAGGTATGACTAGTATTACCTTTACTTACTGCATCTATTAATGTGTTTTCAATCCATTCAAGCTAATTGGAAAAAATTTCTATTTCTTGTTTAGCTTCATGCATAAAGGGTGTTAATTTTCATTTTACCCTTAGTTTACTCAAGATCCCTCGTGGATCATAGTTCCAAGGGAAAATATCTTCAAATTTATATTCCAATAATTGATTTGTTGCTTCCTTTTCTGCATCTTTGTGATTGCATATGAATGACCCAATTTGATTTTTAAGTTTGAATTGGGTCTTCTTCTTAGCTGCCATGAAGTTGATTGAATCAAAATTTATAATCTACCTGATATAATCCAAGGCAAAGATCCTCATTGGAGGATGTTTGGGTAACTTGTAAGGCAACAAGTTTGTCCTTTCAGTATATTTCTCATACAAATACCAGTCACCAACCTTACTCTGTTTTGATAACTGCAATATTTTCTTCATTTCCTCATTTATTCTAGGTTGCTCTGTCTTGGTCAACATGGTAAACAATAGATGTAAAAATAACTCTTAAAGCTCTGAATAGCTTAAATCTGTACATTCTTTTCTGAGTAATGATGTCCAAAAAATGGCAGATAGAGGATTTGACTCTATGTCAAGTTTTTGAAGAGTGATTGGAAAATAATCTGATTGGAAGTATAAGAACATGTGGAAAAGGTAGGAAGTATATCTAAACACTCCCACTATTTGCAAATTTTTCAATTGATAATGGATACTATCAGCAATGAAACTAGCATAATCAAATATGACTGAAGATGGTTGACCTAGAGAAAAGGTGGACAATAATCCCAAGATGGATTCATCAGTGTGTTCATTAGTGAAATATCCAAGTATGAAAGAGAGCATGGAAATTACATGTCTTGATCCTTCAGGGAATTTGGCAGTATAATATGGAGGATTTAACTTTGGAATTTCTACATGCAGAGGCATAAAAGTCTGAAAAATCATGAACCTTTTAGGAAAATCTAGGCCAATGTATAGCTTAGTGAGGGCCTCAATAGAAAAAGGAACTGCTTGGGGGTCAGGTAGAAGCTGCAACATTTGGTTAATTGACTTTGCAGTGATGGTAAATAGGACTTCTTTACTGGCATTCACAATAGCTCTTTGTTCAAGAATATAGTATTGCTGACACAACCTAATGATATCCTGACAAGGGTGAGTCAATGGGACAACATACTTGGGTAAATGGGATTCCCAAATATGAAATTCTTCATGATCATCTAAAGATTTCTCATAGCACCAGTTATGGATATCTAACAGGTTGAATTCAACAATGGGATCAACTATTTTATAATTAGTATCAGCAAGGGCAATGTGTTCAATATCAACAACTGGGGGTTGTAATGGATTTGCAACAATAGCAGTACTTGGAGTCATGGTAGGGGTAGGCTTAGGAGCTTTAGAACCTTCAGGCTTGCTTGTAATCTATTTTTCAGGCATTTTGATATGATTATGCAAGTTTAAACAGCTTGCAGAGGCAATTTTACTATATCAGAGGCTTAAATGGCTAAATTTTGGCAAATTATAGGCTTTTCTTTGATTTTTCTATTTAATTAGGCTTATCAAAGAGATTTGGAGGCTTTAGAACTGGCTTGAAATAGAAAACAAGGGTTTTTTGAGTATTTTTAATGGGAATAGGGCTGAAAACCTTTTTAAAAGGACCACAAAGGGTTTTAGGGTACCTCCAGAGGTTTTCTGGTTTATTTCAGGGCTTGAAATAGACTAATAAATTGTGAAAATTTCACCAATTTCCTCAAAATAGCACACCGCAGAGAAAAAGGGTTTCTGGAAAAAATTTGCCAAAGTTTGGCTTGTTTTTGGGATTTTTTGGCAGTTTTTTTAATCAATTTCTGAAACTCTTTGTTCTTTAAAAGGTTTTTAAATTGATTACAGGTTTGATTTTTTTGGAAAAATGCCTGTTGTAATGCAAGTATCGGCTTTTTGGAAGAGTTTCTTGAGGTTATTTACTGATTTAAAGGCTTCAGTAGCTTATCTGGAGCAACTTGGAGCTCCTCAATAGTCTTCAGAGGTTTGCAGGGTAAATGTTTGAATGCTTCGGGCATAAACAAGGGCAGAAAATGGCTTAAAACTGTGTTTTTACAGTCAGGGAAACTTTGCAGAGGGTTTAAACAAGCAAGAGTGATATGAAATGCATTTCCCAAGGTTTTATTAAAACATATTGGTTGCATTAGACTGGCATTGAATGCAAGTCGCATCAGGCGAGAGGGTTGTTTCGGAGTTTGAATGGGTTATCTTGCGGATATTGGGTGGTAAGCTGTATTAAACTCAAACCACGCGATCCAATGAAGAAAGGCCACGTGGAGGAGAGAGGTTAATGGAAAACCACCCATTTTGCGCGATTTTGGTGTTTGGAGGAACGCGCATCTATTCTGCGTGATATTGAATGTTGACCATTAGATCTCGAGGTTGAATGTGAACGGTTGAGATTAGTTTGGGAGTTGCACTGAAATGATAGGTGGGGCCAGGTCTTTTATATGAGTGGAGGGATTTTTAACTTTAGCAATAAACATTTATTTAATTCAAAAAACCTTAGGTTATAAAAAATATAGGCGGGGGAGTAATGCAACGTATTTCTATTTAAAACATTGGTGAAATGTTTTAATAAAACATATCCGGGAGCCAGTGTATTATATAGTTTTAAACCTTTTGAATAGTTTAAAAACTATAGGGGCGGGGTATTTAATTAATGATAAGTTTATACCAAAGGGTTTATAGGCAGGGTCTTTATTTTATGCACGTGGAATATTTAACCATGGTCTAAACTTTATAATAGTGGGTTTTTGGGGGTTATTTAGTTATAGGGGGATTAATATCTATGGGTAGGTGTAATTTTAGGGATTTAATAAACTAGGTTAAAAGTTAATATGAAAAAGGGAAACAAAACAAATATTATCTCTATGTAAAGTATAAAATAAAACATTTCTCATTTTTATATGTACTTCACTAATACTTAGGATAAATGTAATTTGAGGGTTTTATGAATGCTTTTGAAAGAATGAAGTTAATTATTTGGGGTTTATATTTACTAGTAAGAATGTGTCTTTACTTAGGAAAAAAGGTGTTTTAATGTATGAATGAAGGGTAAATTATGATAAATGTAGGGTTAGCATAAGAACTCAATATTTTTAACTAGCCAGTCATCGAGCCTTGGGCCTGGTCCCAACAAAAGTCATAGAAATTCTCTGAGCCTATTTGACTGATAATTTAGAATACTGAATACTTATAGGAGAGGGGAAATTAGTGATTTTTCCTGTTGATGCTTTATTACATGATTTCCCAACTGCTTTCTACCCACCCAACTTTATTTCTAACATTTTTTCTTCATTTTGTAGGTGCATTTAGACTCGCAACCTTCATTTTCTTTCAAAGCATAAAACTATCTAGATCTACCTTATTTCATCCGAGGGCTCAGATTAAAATGTTGAGCTCCTCATTATTCTCTACCTATCTGCCGATTTTTCAAGTTTAAACTGTTTGAAAAATCTTTATTCTCTAACTAAAACATAAAATTGAAACATGAAAAGTTAAGATTAAACTGTTTAACTAATCATGGATTATGGAATTTATTGAAACTCTACACATAATCATTATTCTTGCAGTAAAAAGTAAAAGTGGTGGCATTTGGACTTGCTCACTTTCAGATCTTATTTCTTTTCTTTTGGGGTTTATATTTTTCTAAGTCCTTTGATCTTTCTTTTAGGACTTTTTACCCTCTTTTTGGCCTTTTTATTATTTTTCATTTTTTCAAAATATGGGAAAACAACTTGCAGAAAGCAAGGTGTGTAAATATTTACAAGACTATCAAATTCAATTCAAAATTTATGAACCCTATAATAATAGGACCCTAACAAAGTGCAAAATTTGTTTTCCCAATTGGTAAAGTCATGAACTGAAAAATATCCTTCTAATAGATTCAACCATCTATCTACAAATTTTGCATCTATTTGGCCCTCAAATATGGGAATTTTGAAGTTAAATTGTACCT
This sequence comes from Pinus albicaulis, assembly GCA_034641835.2. Lineage (NCBI taxonomy): Eukaryota > Viridiplantae > Streptophyta > Pinopsida > Pinales > Pinaceae > Pinus > Pinus albicaulis. Next base: position 10,791,232 of record CM076571.1, read on the forward strand.
TAAAATGAGTGGGGCCTCCAGAGTGGTTTCGAGATGAAGATGAGTCGTCAGTGGGTAGTCGTTGAAGGATTTGGGAAAAGTTATCCATCATCGCATTCCTCTTTTTCTCAAGGGCATCCTTGAGAAATATTTTTATAGGATATCCTGCTCCCTCATATTTCTTTTCCTCCACCATGGGAGGTCCTCAGGGTTTGTGAGGATGGTCTTGCAAAGGTTCAACCAAATTGAGCCCTAACTCCTTATACCCCGATCTCATTGGGGACACGCAAAGAAAGATCGATAGAGAGAAGATTTCTCTAATACCACTAATATATATTTATGTAGAAGCATAATAAAATACAGAAATAAACATAAATGCAGTGGTGTAGCATAAAATATACTTCATTTCATTAATATCAAATAATTGAAATAAGCTTACAAACGGAATGGAAATAAACTAGCTCAGGTAATGGTAGCTTATCTATGAGAAATGATGCAACATCTACATGCCTCTAAACTATGTTACAATGACACTCGAGGGCATTTTTATTATTGAAAAACATGGGAAAACCATAAATAACCAAAACCCTAACCCCAGGAGATGGAGAGCCAAGCATTTCTGGAGCCTGTTGGGGTTAGTTGGGCAGCCAACTTCCGAGGGTCATAACTTGGTCATATTATCTCTGTTTGGCGCATAAGATATATCTTCGACAATGTCCCTCTAAGTACTACAAAATTTATCACATGCCCCTTTCTATGGCTACGGATCTACTGCAGACCTCAAAAAAACGTCGTTTAAGGTGTCAAAACTACTATGGAAGTTTAGGATGCGAAAAACCGCTAAAAATAGTAAATGATACTATAAAAAAGGAAACTAATGAAACCAACTAGCGGTCTAGGTGGAATAGGTGGGTGGTCACAAATATCCACCTGGATCAATTTTCCTCCAAAGAAACGATGAGCATTTTCATCAAAAAATCCTCATGCAACTTAACTCCAAGCTTTGACACATGCATATGAAATATAATCAAATGAAGAGCAGCATCATCTCCATCCCAACCTTTAAATCTTGGTAGATATGTCTGCCAAGAATGTGAGCGCGATTCATCGGAGCATACCTTGAAGATTTGTGATCCATATTGAAGCAGTGGATTCGCCAAGAAAATATTTAGGATACTGAGTATTTTGGCATGAGTCACCATCCCAACATTATGAAATTTTGATTGTTTAACAATGGAGTCGGCAGGTGAATGAAACACAACCTAATTATATTTGAGAATTTTTCACCATTAACAATCATATATGGATCTTGTTGTTCTCTCAAGGAAAATTTCTCAGTATCCCCAACAACGGCGCCAAAATGTTATCACTAAGAGAAAACCATGAAAAGCTCTATGGTAACCTATAATCAATCTGGGATTGAAATTGGCCCCTCAATTTGAATGGGGACCTCTCCTCTGACTCAACTACCTTAGATCACAACCGTAGTAGGCTAGTTAAACGTTTTCTGTCCAGATTAATGTAAAATTTGTTGGTTTCGGTTGGAGTATGGGGAAAACGAAACACCATCGGGATATGGAATCGTATTCAAATAAATAGGATCTTAGATATAATACTGAGGAAAACAATCACAAAGGAAAGTTAGAAAACTACTGGTAGACTTACAAATTGAAAATATGTAGGATGAACAAGAAACACTCAAAGCTTAAAATAAAGCATGAAAATGATGAATTTTGCAAAAACCTATCAGACTGAAAGCATGAGTAACAAGATATCAAGGATACATAACATATATAATGAATTCTATATCAATGACCTTCCATTTCAATATAGAAGAAGCACATCAATAAAATATTGAAAGATAAGCAAAACTAGAAAAAACATAATAATATTTGACACATGAATCTTTGGATAAAATCTCAATGCCTCCACTTCAAATATTTTTCATTAAATCATGGAAAAATATACGAAATTCACTAGGCTTTTCTCTACCAAAATATGAACCTCTTATTCTTCTTTTTCATAAGCTATATAAAAGAATCACTTAACTATAGATCCAAAAATTTTGGTAAATATTATTTACAAATTATAAAAGATAGAGTTAAATCTCTAATCTTGAGCTTGTTCCATCTAATATCTGAATAAATTTTTTCTTCTCATCATGGAAAATTTTAGGGGCTAATATTCGCAGGTGGGCTAATTTTCCATGGTTTTTGCAAAATAAAGATTCGCAAATTTCCATTTTCCTCTAAAAGTGATTCGCCCAAATTTTATAGTATAAAATTATGTTATCCTAAAAATCACCAAAAAATTATAGAGACTATACAAAGTTATTAGAAATTTGAATATATTTAAAAAAATATCACCAAATATTTTGCAGTATGCATATTATGTACTTGTAAGATTCGCCAAGGTTTCTAAACTTTAAAATAAATTTCCATCCTTAAAATTTTCCCTGCTTCTCATATCTTAAGAATGAATTGATAATGTTTCCTTAGAAAGTGCATCTAGAACTTCTTTGAGAGAAAACAAGAGCTGAGTGCATGAAATCTCGTCTACCTGGGTTGGCACATATTTTGAAGATGATATTTTACTTGCTAGTTTCGCTCCTTAAAAATAAGTCACTTTTTTTTCCATGATTTGTTCAAATTTATTTTCCACCTGTTGATTTAATGCCCAAGTCGAATATGATGAGGTGGCTCTCCAACTCAAAGTACATTAGGTGTTTTTCTAAATATAGAAAAAAATTAATTTTGTCGAATTCCTAAAACATAGGTTGCAAATATTATTTCTTATCTCTCAAACCATACAACTTGTATAACAACTGAAAGATTTTTTTTTAATGGGTTCATTATTGACAAAAGCATCTTTCACATTTGGCAAATTTTTTTTCAACATCTTGAAAACTACGCCCACAGTTGATGACTAAACCAGTAAATTATTTAATATTTTAATCTGGAACAACGGGCTGCAAATAATCCTTCAAATATTCCAAACCTTGACATATTTTCAAAAAATGAGAGAGCCTTTTTTTAATGGGCCCGTTCTCGACAAAACCCTGTTTGAGTTTTCAAAAATTCCTTCCCACTTTTTTAGAAATAGTGCCTGAAGTTACTACATTTTACAGGAAAAAAATGTCTAAAAGCAGAGTTTTGTCAAGAGAAAACAAAACATGCTGTGACACCTTTTCCCTTTGAGTGTTGAGTTTGTGTCATTATGTTTGAGATAGTAACCTTGGTGAATAACATAATATAATGGATTATCCCTGCATGACTCTTAACCCATGATAACTATCCTTTGGCGGTGGAAATAATCCAATGTGAAGTCATGACACAACATGTCACCATTTGTTTATCCAACACTCGCTTGATCAAATGTTCACTCCTTTGCTGACGTGGAATATGTCGGCACCTTTTAATATTGAACTCCAAAACTTTAATATTCAAATGGGCGTTGATACTCCAACTCTCGGTGTTTTAATTTACAAATTTAAAACTCGTGTTAATACTCTAGTTGTTATCACATTTTATTTTACAAATCTACAATAGGTGCTGATATTCTGTCTATTAGCGCTTTTATACTATTTTTTACAAATTGGTGCTGACACTGAAACTTTTAGTGCCTTAAAAAAAATTAACTAAGATTGCGATAACAATATATATATTTTTTCTTTTTTCCTTGTTTTGTGGAGAAGGGGAATTGATTCATTGTCATGACCCTTGGTTGTAAAAGTCAATTTCTTTTGAGGAAGAAAAAAGAACGAGTGCCTTGAAGCTCCAGAGGAGGAGAAGAGGAACTCGTTGTTTCCTTTGTGTAAATATAGTTCTAAAGTTTTCAAACACACCTATACTTTCCAATCTGTGTGAACTTGATGGTGTTTGTTTGTGTGAATGTCGTAAATGAACAACAAATGGGATTGTAAGTTTGTATGGTTTGAAATTGAATCGAAACCATTTGATTAAACCAAATCGATTTCTTCTTATGAACTGTTTTTAATTGTAGCTTTATTCATGTGAATTTTATCATTTTGAAAACCTATAGCTTGTTGAACAAATTTATACTAAGAATTCAAACCTTGTGGCTTCAATCGTTGTGTGACTTGTCCATTTATCTTTTGTATTCTTGTCGTATTGGCTTCAAAGACCCATGGAGGAATGCTAACTATTTCCTGGAGTAGTGATGCATGATTTTTTTAGAGAGATTTGAATTCTGCTAAATTGAAACAAAACACCTTGTTTTGAATAAGGCATTGCCAAATCATTTGACAGTGCAGGGAATTAAGCTTTGGGAAGGGACACTACCAAATAATTTAATAGTGTAAGTTTTTACTCATTTTCCTAGAAATCACTAAATCAAGTTTTGGATGCTGCGATTCCAAATCATTCTATATCGACTTGCCAAAGAAAATTGGAGGAATATTTACCAGTGTGAAATCTCTTGTTTTTCCTATGGTCACAGCACCCAAAAAAAAATCTAGAGAAAAAAAATTTAAAGCCTCATATGAAGAAACTTATGTGTCCGAGAAAATACCAATATGCTAATTGCATCCATCACCACATGACCTTGAAAGTGACAAGAAAATAATCTCATGGAAACCACATGACTTGGCTTGTGTGATAGGATTACCAACAAATCAACGGCATAAAAGATCAAACATTTGGTGATGTATTGATTCAGGAGATCCATCGGATGCGGATCCAATTGAAAAAAATAAGTAATAATGTCACAGCCTTCATATAAAAGGGAGAGGACATAAATGAAGCAAATAGATTTAACTTTGTAATAACTTGGAAAGTCGAAGAAATCCTTTTGGCCTAGGCATCATACAAATGAAATAACTTTGTAATAGCTGCGAATGTGGACGAAATCCTTTTGGTCTAAGCATTATTGAAAAGGGCAGTGTAGGGTTTTCCGTTGCATTCTATATTATAGATATCTAGGCATTCAAAATATTTTAGAATTTAAATAAATAAGAAAGTTGTGATAAGTGATTTATTTATTTATTTATTTTTATTTTTTTTCTATTTGGAAAATTTTGATCCCATGTTTTCTTTGTGCATGTTGTGACAATTTGCAACATGTAGTTGTGACGTTTCGTCAAAATCGTTTACTTTCCCTGATTATAATTCTTCACAATTTTGTGAGATAAGGGCCATGCTTGAGCATTCAAACATCATTTCAATAGAAATTTTTATCTAAATATCTACTTGCAAGTGGATATCAAATAGGGGAATGACAAGTGAATATAAAAAGAAAGATAATCAGGGTGGAATAATTTCTTATTAATATTATTATCCTTTGTCATCATGTTTTAATTACTCTTTGTGATATATTGAGTTTCAAAAAACATTTCTTATAATAACTTTGAGTTTTATTATTTAAGTTATTCCTCAAGAACTCAAATAATTAATATATATTTTGAAAAAAAAACATAATTCAATGTAACTTACATGTCAAACTTTAATTAACAATATTGATAAATGAAAATGAGAAAATAACTAAATTCATATTATAAAAAATGAAAAATATATAACAAATTTAAAATTAATTGCATATTTCTAATTAGAGTTGAATTTAAAAGGCTTTAGAGTTGAATTCAAATAGGAGTTAAATCAATTGTTTGATTTAATCTCCATTCATCAAATTCCAAAATATTTGATTTTGAAAAAACTAAAATCCAAAGAGGATGGCCCATCATAATTAATTAACTGTTTAACCCAGAAATAAAGAGAAAAGAATTTATTTCACTTCTTAGTATTACTAAAATTAGATAACATTGTGTGTTGTTGGAATATTGATAGGTTCTAGCATATGTCATCTCACATTGGAGATGTCATAAAATTTGTGCAGGGTATGGAAAGACAATAATTTATTGTGATTCATGAATTCAATTTCTAGCAAGCACTTGCTTGAAACTAGTCAGGCCATGATATTAAGCATCAGTCACGATCTCATATTAATTGTTAAGATTTACAATGCATCTCAATTATTTGATACCTTTGACCAAATCAATCACATTTACATTATGAGTTGGATTGAATTCCATTCACTGAAACATGGGACAACAACCAGGAAAATATCTAGCCAAGAGACCACTTGCTCTCAAAAACATGTAGACAGGTACAACGAAGCATCCAAAATTGCAATTATGTGTGTGTTGTCACCACAAATTGATATCCTTTGTTGGAATTTATGTCAAAAGGTTTATAGTGTTTCTTGTCATGTGCATGTGTGTTTAGCTTGGTGGTCCTAGTGGTTGGCATTAATGTCAACATACATGTGGCATGGCTTAGTGGAGATGATTTGTAGGCTGAGTAGAGACAGACATGTAGTGTTGGAGATGTTGTTGCTGCATGTGGTTGAAGTGCTACTGTAGGTGTTACATATGCTTCTACACGTGTTGGAGGCATTCGATATGCTACTACATGTGTTGAGTTATTGATACATGTGTTGAGGTTCTCCTATCAGTGATGGAGGTAGTTGTATAACATGATGTTGTTGCTGCAGGAGTTTGAGATACTACTACAGGAGTTGGAGATGCAGCTACAGGTGTTGGATATGTTGTGATTTCTTCTTGAGGAGTTGGAGGTGTTGGTCTTGGTACTAAGTTTGGAAAAATAGGTCTTGCATGTCACAAAATTGTTCTTGGCCTATTTCATTAGTTGCATACTTGACATGAAGGTTTGGAGGAGTGATCAGATGCTGAATAAGGTCTTCCATTAGATGGAAGTAGTTATGGACTGAAGATCCATTGGTTTTCTTCATCCTTAGACCCAGTCACATGGAGCCAAGCCTATCAGTGTGACATAAAATCTATATTCACTAAGAGATAGGACTATGCATGCGACAAGTCGAATTTTCTCAGTGTTATGCGTGTGACTGAGAATTTTAACTAGTTTTTCTCTGGATTCCGTACACTTTTGAGCTCATTTTTGTGTTTTGGTGACAATCTTGTTCAGAACTTTTCGGCTTGTGCTCAGAAAAGTTTGTGGTAAATCCAGAAGTTAATATAATTCAAAAATATCAAAAGGTAAGTGGAGTTAGTGGTGTTATAGAGTCAATGAGCTGAATCTGGATCAAATCAAGCATATGAACATGATTTTTGAGCTCAACAGTTTTGTGCAATTGTTGAGTTGATCACTTGAGTTCATCTACATATTGGAGGAAGCTTAATGCTAGCATGGTTGATTCTCTAGTTGTGTTTTGAGTGAGTGTGTGTGAGGAGAAGAGTGTGTAGGTTGTGAGGGTTATATTATCCAAAATGTATAAAGAAGTTTGATGTTGTAGCAGTAGATAGTTGAAATATGGTTCAACCATCATATTGATGTAGTGAGTGAGTTGTTGATGTTTGGATTGGTGTAGTATTTGTTAGGAGTTGTTTTGGAACTTGTGTGGATTTTTTTTTTTGAGGTTTTGATTGCAGATCATTAGGAGAATTTTGAGGTCTAAAATGGGCCTCCTAAGGAAATTGTAAAATAATATTGGAAATAATAAAATAATATTAGATTACATCATCAAATTTTAAAGAGAAAAAAGAAAAAACTATTTTTCAACGTGTATTTTCAACTTATCTCCCTATGGGTTTACTCAAATTTTGAGTGGGGACACTCGCTGGATGCAGAATTTGATTTCTCATCCAAGGAGTGCCCATGTTGCATAATTTTGATGAACCCTGCTACACAAAAAATGATAAATGCATGAAAAACGTGATTGCAATCACATTTTTTTATGTATTTCTCATTTTTCGTATAGAAGGGTCCATCAAAAGTATGCAACATGTGTGCTCCTTGGATGGGGAATTAAATTTTGATCCAAAAAGTACTCCCACTCAAAATATGAGTAAAACCTTAAGGAAATAAGTTGAAAAAGTAGTTTTATTATTTTATTAATTTTTAATATTTTTATCTTTTTACCCAAAAAATTGTGAATCATCCCCCATGGTTAACATAATCATCTTGAATCATATTGGTTCTTATCAAGTTTATTTTGGTTGTAAATTTTTCTTAGGAGGCCCATTTTAGACCTCAAAATTTCTCTAATGAGTGCTTCAAATTTGTTGTTGCTTTGATGTTATATTGTTGCAATGCTCATGTTGAGCAGTTATCAGTTCAAGTCTGAAATTGTTTGAAATAAGAACCACATACACGAGAGGAGTTGGATGACTTCAGAGAAATCAATATAAGTGAGCATATTTTCTCAATCTAATGGTGGTTGGATAGTTCAGAATAAACTGGATGAGGCTTGTTGGTCATGGTGGCTTCCAGCATATCGGAGTCTATAGAGTCGATTGATATTTCAAGAGTAACCAAGCGAGGATTGTTGATCATGGTGGCCTTCAGTGGACGGTAGTATATAGATATGCATGAGAAATATTATCCATTTGATAGTATCCATGTATATCTCTATGTAAAGAATTTGCGTGACTAATATAATACTTGCGCGGAGGACCAACAATAGGGTGGTTTTTTGCTTGAAGAATGGTTTTTCCCCATACATACTTTTGTTCATTGTGTTTATTTATTTTATGGTTACTCGTCTATTTTGATGCTATGATCTATGGTTGCATGTTTCAGTTCATGCATGGTTAAAGAATAATAATCGGAGAAAATTTTATAAGTTCCATCACTATTGATTCACCCACCCCCCACCCCCCCCCCTCCTCCTTCAGTAGTGATCTAGTTTCCAATATCATTAAACATAAAAAATAAAATTAAACTTCACTTAATTGTGGGGACATTACTACCGATGTGGCTTATCTCAAGTTTGTTACCAAATGGTCTGCAAATCCACAAGTTTGGTGTTTATTCTCTTCTGTATTTGACGTTAAACCCCCCTGGTTTAGCAACCATCTAAACTCCTCATTTATCTAATATTGGTCGAAAATATCCACTTATATATATAGAGGTATCTATTTTCAAAAGACATCTTTAGTTTCTCTCACAATAACTAAGTGTTTTTCATAAATATATTCAAAACACAAATATGGGGAATTATGTTTCTTTACTATAGAATTTATGTGCCAATGACTATGGAAAAGCTCATATTGATGGATGGGAGCATCAAGGAGTTTGGTGAAGAGTTTAGGAGCAAATAAATTTTGCAAGAACATCTAGACCAACTTCTGCAAGAATTTTAATTTAGTAATTTATTATAAATCTAAAAAAAAATTCAAAATTTGACCAAATATTTAACTAATCTCATAACATTTGCTATTTTTTCCCTAGATAGAGGACCATAGAAAAGGAGTGTTCTCTATGAGTTCATTGATTCCAATTTGAAATATTTTCATAACAGTAAGAGGGAAACCAAATGAGAACCAACATTCCCTCCGTGCCACTTCTATTTCAAAGTGGGATGAAAGAAACTGGAGATGCTCGACACTATTTCCTCTCAACAAGCTCTATTGAATAACCTCATATGCTTGCATATTTTGAGGTATTGAACAAACAAGTTGTGGCTAGGGTTGTCGATATGGTTCTATCTCTCCTTAAAACAATTACAACTCTTAGCAAATGATCGACAGATTTGCAGACTGGTGATGGCTATGGCAGAAGTCTAATATCAAAACCTTGTGATATGATACCGATATGAAGGAGGGAGAAGAGAATTACCAATAATTATAGTTATATAAAGTTATGAAAAAAAAATGAATCACAATAGTGCTTGAAATTTTATGCATGAATTACTTCAAGAACGAAATGTAAGATTAAAAAATAGCCAAAAACTTTCAAAGAATAAGATATAAGATATAAAATATACATAATTTTTTTAAAAGGAAACTTTTAATAAAATTATATAAAGATATATATCAAACTAGATTTTTGATAATAAACACGATATATAACTCAAGGCTTTTGTAACTTTTTACAATGAGAATATCCATATCTAATGAAATTTAACTAAATCTGACTAATAGTTGACCTTGAAAATCATATGTTGTTCATCGATATTTCGATCAGTGGGAATAATAATATTCTAACAATGCCACCCACTATTAAAATTTGATCAAAGTAGAACTAATCAATTTGCATGGAGACGAAACTCCTGCCTTCGATAATGTAAATTTTTTTGTGACATAAGGAGAGTCATGCAAATTTTAGGGAGTTTCTATGTCAATGTAGAATGAAAGAACCATTAGTAGAATGAATTCTTCATTATATTTAAAAAAAAAATTTATCTTCATGGAAGGTCGACGATGCCTCTGTGTCGGTATTCTCTCACTTTTGTTGAAAACAAATTTATGCCATTAGATGCCCTACAATCTGCAATGTCTCTCAACGTGTCAAGAAGTGACAAACAAGATGAAAAAATGAGCCTCGTACTTTTTTTGAACTAGAATTAGTGAGGGCCCAAAACGCAAAGGCTTGATGGATCTATTTTTAGCATGAACATGCAAGGTTCTAAATCTTGGAAAGGCATAGAGGAGAAACATAAAATTTACACAAAAACAAACAATATGAGTTGATTCTCTTATATTGATCAAACAAACTTGATTTTACTTGATTATAATGAACCCATGATGGGGTATTTATGCTTTTCAGCTAGCGACTCTCACAAAATAACTTCAACATGCACACACACACAAAATTTGGACTTCTCCAAATATAGATTGAACTCAACCTATCTCTTATTTAATTCACACTCTAAATATGGATTACACTTAACTCATTTTATCTCTTCATGTGTTACTTGACTTGGTTCTTGTTATATCTTCATGGAGGAGTAATTACCATTTCCAACACTCCCCCTTAATTACAATCATGTGAATCAACATAACTCAAACATGACTTAACATTACTCAAATATGCTTGCTGGGCTTACAATAGAAATTGACTCAATCATCACTCAAACATGCATGTTGGTATATGTCTCAGCTAGGTGTAATGTAAACCTCCCCTCACATCTACCTAAGTAACCGGTTTACCTGAGCTAAGGGCAGTTAAGAGTAGACTCAACCTCCTTTGTGACTTTATGGAAGTGGAATCTATGCGGAAAAACATAACACAATCCCTGCACCTGCTAAATGACCCCTAGAGGCTATCTGAGTCATTAAATTCACTTTTCCTTGGGTCCCACTAAATTTTGTTGAAGAAAACTTTTGGACGCTCCCTTGATATGGGGAAGGGTGTGTCTGGGCGGATACGGATTCTACCATGATGTGGGCATGCATGCGTCCAGGGACTTAATTTACCAAACCTGTGTCTGCATCTGTGGGATTTAAGGCTCTTTTTAAGCCCAAAATCCCAAACACTGCACAGAACTTCCTGTAGCTTTCAGAAATCATTAAACACATGACAAAAATTCCAAAAAACCAAAAATGGACTATGTTAGGGTCCTATAATCTATAGGATCTCAAGGTGATTGATTATTTCATCTTAGATCTTTCATATTGTAAATAATATTCCATGATTGTAAATTATTTCCAAAAAGGTTAAAACCTTAGGAAAAATATGCTTGCACATCCAAATGCAGCATTAGGAGATAATTAAGTATGTTTTGATTGAATTAATCACATTATTTAAATGTGATTAAATAATTTGTAATAAGGTTGGGTACTACAGGTTTTAATTCTCTCAAAAGGGTCAAAACTGGCAAAGAATGTCTTTTCCAAGGTTTTGGAGACCCATTATAAGTTAAAGGTGCTCAAAAGAATTACTTTTAAAAACCTCTGGAAATCATCTTACAACCTTTCAAAATGAAATATGTGATGAAGTGGGACCCATTCACTTGCCGCACTTCCTTTTCATTTCATTTCCCCTTAAAATCATTAAAACTTACCCTTTTCTTCCTTTCCTCTTTATCCTTATACTTTACCTTTTTCGCTATATCATTGTTCCACTTACCTCCACTTTCCCTATTCCCCGATTGTGATTAAAGTGGGGCCATTCTCCCTGACATGTCACCCTATCCCCCACTATCCATCGTGCATCGCAAATATACCTCATTGCATTTTACAAATTATAACTTATTCCATTCCACCAAACGTTAAAGTGATCGTCGATGTGCGATATCGCATCACACAGTTTATAACTTACCATTTAAATCACATGCAAGGTATTTTGTTTAAGTTGCGATGCAGTTGGCCCCACCACAGCAGCTCCACCCCACACTTCAGGCCACTTGAAATGCATAGATATATCATATGAAACCTCATAAACTTTACCTTTCCACATAAACCATTCGTCACTTTATAAACTATGCCGATGCAGTGGGCTCCATCTCCATTCTACCACATCATCCTCCGCTAGTGCAAATGGAACTTCGCGGATTTTAGCACTTATCGCATTGCCCGAACTTTAAACTTTGCGACATGCGGTAAATTATAAACATTGAAATGTGAAATGTGGGTGGGTCCCAATCGCATGTCGTTCTTCGCATGTTTTAACATTTAACCCCGCGCTCATAACAAAACCTAAGATTTGTGATTTGTGATTCGTTCGGTCCCACCTTACCTGCCATGTCACCTCCTTTCTTCCTGTAGTTTGCACTTTTCATATTTTAGTGTTTACCTCCGCCGCTTATATCAAAACCTTTCGATTTGCGATTGCGATGCGGTCGGGTCCCAGCTTACCTGCCATGTCAACTCTCTCTTTGCATCGCATCACCAATTCCTTTTCTCTTATCATACATTGTAAATATTGCAATGTGTGATTTTTCTATGGATGTGATGAAGTTCAGAACTAAAACCTTTAAGATTTAAAATCTAGGTATATGAGTTTTTCTGATTTTTTGTTTAGAAAAAAGGTTAAACACGACAGAAGGGACTCGGGTAGCAAAAATACGGAAGGGTCAAGTTGGGAAAAGGCTTTGCAAAAAGATGATCATTTTTGTAACTGCAAGAATAGAAAGGGCATTCATACAATAGTTCATCCACCAACACAATAATCATTTCTGCCAGCACATCAGTAAAATGTGGTCCACATCCTAACTATCCCACTACATCAGCACCTACTTTACACAACGCATTCCACCGAGACTATAATTTTGTAATAAGTTAGAGTTTTAAGTTCAATTTTGAGTCTAAAAATAACATTTCTGTTAGAGACTGTATTGTAGGAATTATTTTGGTAAACTTTTGTATAAATACTTCAGTTTTGGAAGTATCAAAGGTGGATTGATTGAGATCAGAATCATTACTTCCTTTTGGAATACTGTAAGATTTTTCAAAGCACTAGAGCATCAATAATAGTTATAACATTCATAGGATTCTTGTGGCTTAAATATTGGTGATGTGTTTCTTCTATTATTTTGTTTCACTTTTATCTTTCATTGTAATCATCTACATTCCAATTGTAAAATAGAAAGCGTGATGAATAGAATTTACTGTTGAGTACCTTATTCTGGCTGCATTTACAATCATAATGTTTTCCACTGAAGGCCAAACTAAATAATTCTTAATTTCTCTTTATTTCTATTGAATATTTTCATATTTCTGTCTAATCCATTTATAAATTCGAAAGATCCAGTAAATACTCCTATCTTGCCCTGTATTTACTCTGTGAAAAGTTGAAGCAACCATCCAGTTATATTTTGACTCCATTTCCCAATAGATATTAATCCATTGAATACAATCAATTTTCCAAACCCAAAACTCAAAACCCAAGTACAATCATAACTAGCCTAAAAACTTATCCAAACAAAGTTAAATCTTATAGAGAGAGCCCTCTCTGAAACTAGAAGGGCTAGATCCTAGTTTCTAATCCAGGGATTCTGCTAGAAAGCAGATCCTAGCATATAAACTTCACTACTTCACTCAAATATGAAAATTCTCAATATTTCTTTAAATAAAACCATAAAAATATTCAGCTTAAAAATTCACATGAAGGAGAAAGAGCTATTAAATCATCTACAGATATAAAATATAAAAATTCTCTGGCCATATATTACAATGGAGAGCTTCTCATCTCTTGGCCCTTTACAAAATTTCTCCAATCATTCCTCACATTCTCCTGACTTCCCACTCTCTCTCAGCTTATTTCTCGCTTACACAACTCCCTTCTTTATACATAATATGGATTTAATCCACTCCAAAAATCTCTCCACAAAAATTTCAACAAAATCTAATTTAGATTCATTCTAGGTGTGGACTCAACAAAGTTCCGTACATAGAATTCCTACTTCCTAAATTTGCTACCTAATTCTATTTCACTCATATCCTTTTAATTATTAAAAGAATATATACAAAAAATCCTTACCTTTTCTCTTAATTTATTAAAATAAGCAATTTAATTAATAAAATAATTAAAATGTCTCACCCCCCTATTATATAATTAAATAACGAAAAATTGAACTTGATGCTCCTGCATCAAACTCCCAAGCTTGAAATTAACCATGATCGTCTGATCATGTGTTGTGGATCTTTGTCTTCCTGGATCCCATATCTTGTGTTGCAATTCTCCATTTGTTGTTGCTTCTGTTTGTTGTTCTTCTCTAGGTCTCCACACTTTATGCCTCATCACCCCACTGGCTATGCTTTCACAATCTTCTGTCATCTTCCTCTTGCTGCTTCTTCTTTGTTTTACTGCTGCTGGCTTCTTTCGGGATACTTTCATCATTATCTTCCTGATCAATTCAATTTCTCTATCCAATAGATTTTCTCCAGCATCTACAATAAAACCTGTACTCACAAAACAATTATTAAAATAAAAAACATAAGGCTTTAGTGCCTCTTTCTCCTTTGGCAACATTTCAGTATGCTTCTTAGACATTTCTTCTTTCATCAACACATCAGTATGCTGATTTAAATCCTCCATGAGACTATCAGCTAGTCCCTCCTCCATATCATCTGTTTCAAGAATGTCTTCCTGTTTTGGTTCGCAAAAATGAACTTCTTCGATTTTTTGAATCATTTCTACATCCTTATCCTTTGTTTCCTGATTATTATTTAGGACAATTTCTTTGTCTTTCTCTTTCAGCAACTCACCCTGAGTATAGATCCTGTATTTTTCCAACTCTCTTCTCTAAAGATCTAACTTTCTGTATAACTTAAAAATATCAATTGGGGTAGAACTTGGAAACTTTACACAACTTTCCATACCTTCATTTTCTATTGACCAATCATCAGATGGTCCTTCTTCCCCTGCTTCAATATTCTACTGAAGATTTCCATGTGACCCCTCTGTCTTCATTTCTTTCCGAGATCTTGCTATCTCAGCATCATTCTGAAAAAATTTCAAATTAAACTCTTCTTCTTTAACAAACTTCAAGGCTTGTTCATCACCCTGTGATGTACCTGTAATCACACACAAATAATTAGTCTTAAAAACATAAGACCTAGTGGTCCCACTGGATGTTTCAATCAACAACTCTCTTTGTTGCTCTAAATCCTTCACTTGATTCAGTTCCTCTATAAATTTATCTTCTGTCTCATCACTACTTCCACTCTTCCTTGAGAAATCTTCCTGAATTTTCCTAGTTTTAGCATCATTACATTGTAAACTTTTGTTAGCAATTTCATTAAAAAAATACATTTTTTTACCTCCTCGGAATTTTTCTTCGGCATTTCCACTTTGTTCCTATTCCATAACAGCTTCGACTTTCTGTCTTACCCCAAATAAGAATTCATTTATGATTTCCTCCCGTTGTAACCAATCAATACTTTCCTTTGCTGAAAGGAATTCTCTACCACACTTTACCTCAAGAGTTTCATTCTCCTTTGTGACAGTTCCATCAGACTGCTCACCATCTTTTGCACATCCTGCAAACATACATAAACTGTGAGAAAAAATTTAATGCTTCATGGCCTCATCTGTTTCTCTCACTAACACATCTTCATATGCTTCTGAACTATCCCAATAGTTCATTAGATCTTCCTCACTGATCTCTTCACCCAGAATTGCACCATGTTCCGGGCCATAGATGGAAACATCCGTTTTTAACTCAGCCTCTCTGAGTTCTTCACAACTCAACATCTGCTCAAGCTTCCTCAGCTCTTCCATCAACTGTATGTTTACCTTCTTTTCCCTCTTTGCGTGTAGCTTCTGCCACTTCACCTTCTTTCTCATGGTCCAACCATGTGTTTGGTTTTTCACATTTTACTGCAAAAAAATTATTAACAATTCAAGGTGAATTTTTATCTCAGCATTCTCCTGCTCGTACTCTTCATCCCTCGACTATTCACATATTCCAATTACCTTGGCATTTTCCTTCTTCTCCCCTCTTCTATGATCTTCATCATATCTTCGGAAATGACTATCAACATTCATCTTCCCCTTCTTTGTGAACTGCATCTGTTCACATGTGGACTTCATTTAATCCACTTCTCAGCAATCCTTCACACTTGTCATTCATCAAAATCCAAATTCTCCTTCCGTGCTGGGCTTCTCTTGGTTATTTGTCTTGGAACTAATCTCTGGAAACCCTCTTGCTGCAAACAAAACTTTAGTAAGTCATTTGTTACAATAACCAATTCTTTGGGTGTCAGGCTTCGGCAATCATGCACCCAATTACATTCAGACTTTGGACCTATCTTACGACTCTTTGAATTCAGACTTACACCAATTTTTCATTTTGGACGAAAATACTCAATCTCAATTCAAACTATCCAAAATTTCATTTGACTCTAACATCTGTTTTCACTTCAAAATTTGTCCCAAATAACAATGATAGTGGATATTTTGTCTTAATTTATACAATTCTTCAATAAAAATACACCCCTAATACATTTAGGATGTAAATATTCACCCTCTTTCATACTTCATTCTTATGAAAAATCATCAATTTGCCTTATCATTCCACATGATACTGAAGTCTTTAGTTGAATTGCAATTCAGGTTTTCCAAGATTTATTTTAAGGTGAAAATAAATAAACCATTCAATATTCAATGTTCAAAAATACCTTCCTGAATTATCATACCTCATGCTCTTGTTAAGGTTATTAATAAACCTTTCTTTCTGCAAACTCAACCCTCTGGTTTCCATTTTTCTGTACCATCTTTGTCATTTTCAATATTTGCATGCTCACAAGTTCGTCATCTTAATGAAAATATTTCCCTGCACTTATATACACCATGCAGCATCAATTCACATCTCTTTACTCGTGTACAGAGAACAAGCAACTTCTTCGATGAATGATGTACAACTCGTACATTGTGTTCATCCTGAATATCACCTCCTTAAATTCCATCACATGATGGTAAAAAAAAAGGTTTACAACATCAAGCAATTACATTTCCAATCACCAATCAAAAGAATTCTTCCTTTCCCACTACAGGCTTTGTCCAAAATAACGTAACCAAAAATGTGAAGAATCCACATTATGCATAATAAATCATCACACTATGCATAATAAACCTCCTCAAATAAAAATGCATATTTCTCTTTATTTCATCCAGGATTAGCACATTTTCGTTCATTTTCCATTCAATTTTACCTCAGCATCTGCAACAGTAGTCTTCCCTGCTTCCAGTTACCTCCCCAATCCTCTTTCTTGACTTGGTCTTTGGCAAGCACCGGTTCTCTATTCTCTGGAACCTCTTTTAGCATCTTTATGCTCTCTTTAGGTTTCAACTCACATGCACACCACTATCCTTCTTATCCAATCTCTGTTGGAATTATTGAAGGTTCTACCCATACTTTGCTTTTATTCAAAAATTATTACTGGTCTCTTTCATCAGTACTGTTAAAACTATGATATTTATTTTCTGAGATCTTCACTTGTCTGCAACCTGTATTCTGCAAATATCATCTTCAAACCAAAGTTAAAATAAAACATATCAGCTCACCTTCAAGATGTTTGTGTGATCTTGTTCCATGTCTCACCTGCACTGTATATCTCATCTTTCAGATTCAACGTCTGACCTCCTTTTAATTTCTCCATCAAACATGCATTCTATTTCACAACCTACTTGTTCTCCCATGCATCTTCCACAAATAATTGAAATTGTCTGCTTCTGTTAAGGCCCAAGCTTATCTTCATACCCAAAGGAATTGATTAACTTGTTATTCTATCATTTTATTTCAATACAAATATTCTCTTTCCATGCTATTCCATTAATACAGTTGTTAGATTTGCATGGAATAATGGCAATTATGCATCACTACAAGCGTTTTATTTAAACTACATCTTCACTTGGAAAAATACTTTAACTACCATAGGATTCAATTACATGGGCATTTGTTCTGAACCTTTCACCAATTTCAAATATTTTTGTGACAGCTCAAGCTTCATCTAAAGCGAATATGGTACTATCGTATTGACTTATCAAAATCCATAAGATGGCCAGGACAAAAAACTTCATCCCAAACAGTTCAGAAGGAAAATATACAACATATGAACAACCCAAATACAGTGATTAGACCAGTCTAGCATGGTGATAGCTTAGAATCACTAGTGCTCGAAACATACATACAAAAAATTCCTGCTAATAAAATGGCCCACCATCACCTGAAAATGGAAATGCAAATGAGCTTACATATGTCCCTGTGAAATGGATTTTGGCAAGATTTCTATATTACTGATTGGTCCCCAGCCTCTTTGGGAGGAACAATCACTACAGGGCAGCTACAATTATTGAAGCAATATTGACTCACACTCCCTTGCAATACACTCTTGAAAATACCCCAGCCTCTTGTTCCCATTACAAGTGTAGCAAGCTTGATTCTTCCAGCTTCACGACAAATTGCCTTACCTATGTCACCCTCCTACTGACTGTTTGCACCATGGCAACTTCATATGCTTCTATTGCAAGCCTTTCGATTAGAGCTTGTACGGCTCCTAACAACACCTCGTCATCTGAATGAGGAACAACATGAACAAGGTGGAGGGTATCGGCAGTGCGACAGAGATGTACAATGGCCCAATCAAATGCATATTTTCTCTGCGGTGTTGGGGTTCCCATGTTTTGGAAAGGTTGGAAATACCAAAAGATGAGACAACATCAAAACCACTTTCAGACCTCAGGATCTAGCCCTCCTGGGTCCAGAGAGGGATCTCTCTATGATATGTCAAAGGTATATGACTTTGAAGCTCAGTGTTAAGATGTTAGGCTAGTTATAGGCACAGGGTTCGTTTGTTTGATTTGTTTGTTTTCTTGCTGGTTATCAGGAAAGAAGGGTTCAATATAAGACAAAGATGAGAAAAGAGGGATGAGGTAGAGGTGAAGTATTCCAAGGAAACATTCAATACCATTGGGAAATGGAGTCAGGAAAGGATTTTCTTGCTAATCAATAGGCAGGCTTTCAGTTGGGCTAGTCATCTAAAACATTGGATCTTAGAGATGATTTTGTGATATGGAAAGGTAGGGGAGGAGGAGACAACACATATTTCAGGGCACAAAGTTAAAGACCAGCTGGTCACACAAGGATCCTAGTGGATAGGGCTAACTCTAATCCCCATCATTCCCAAATCTTCCAACTAAATCCATAACAAGAAACATCTAAGAACAAATACATTTAATTCTGCATTTCGAGCTTGAGAAACCATATCCTACAACAGTTAGATGCTCACAGGAAATAACCTTATATTTTAGAAAGGAAAAACATCTTCTAGCCTTTAAATCAAAGGATCAAAGAAATGTACATATATAAATATAATACAGTCAAAACCCTGTAATTCCAATAAACTGGGCTCTTTCAGTCTGAAATTATATTCCTTAGCCTATCTTACAACTTTACACAGAGAATGTGTCTCAAAAGAAACTACTTGCAATTCTCTGATAACTGATCAACAACCTTTACAATGAGTTTCTTCATGAATTTATAGCTCCAGAGGAGCAGAGAAGGTAGGTGAAGAACTAAATGTAGAGAATGTGTCTCAAAAGAAACTACTTGCAATTCTCTGATAACTGATCAACAACCTTTACAATGAGTTTCTTCATGAATTTATAGCTCCAGAGGAGCAGAGAAGGTAGGTGAAGAACTAAATGTAGCATTAAAAACTTCAGAAGAGGAAGAAGGTCGAAGCCCACTCTGTATAAATTTTGTGCATTAATCTGGGACACCCTTGGGTGAAAGAGTGGTCTTCGTCAGGTTTCCATTAACTCCAGGTATGTCTCTGATGTACTTTGGCTGCAGTGATCTGTAGAACTTCTGGTGATCTGAACAAAAATAAATCAATGATACAAGTCTTCCATGCTATGTAACTAATGCTACTGATATCGTAGGACTGTTTTCAGGGTGGGGAATCCTTTAGGAACACGATATAGAATAAAAGATGTATGGGTGCTCCGTCCTTCTTTAGGAAAAAACATTCTGCTGATGTAGAAACCTTGACACACTGATTTTCGTGTTGTACCTTCTGCGTGATCCATGGGTCTTCAATCTGGTTCTTTACCCTTAAATCTCTGAACATAAGGCTTGTATACCTTCATTTGCGTGCCTTAAGCTCTCTGCTGCTTAATTTAAATCTCTGACTGTGAAATCTGTGTGTTAATGGCACCGGGACATTTTCACAGAGTAATACCCTGGTCTTTTAATGCAAGTCCTGTCGTAGGACCTCCTCGAGTTTTCTTCATGATTTCTGCCTCTGCACACGGTCTTTTCCTGTGTTTTTAGTCACTGTGACAGCGGGTGCAAATCATGGCAGATTTCACCACCTCCAAACCCTGCAAAACAAAAAACTTGTTATGAAATCCATGAATGGGGGTAATGGATGCAGTGCGGATGATGAAAATGGTCGTGCGACTGGTGAAATGGTGGAACGATGCAGAGGAATGATGGAGGGAAGCCTTGGTGAAGGTTGGTGGAGTGCAGAGGAAATTTAAATGAAAAAACCTTAACAAACTCGACCTTTGAACAAATATCTGCAATGGGATGGGGGGATGTACGGTGGATACACATGGGGGTGACGTGGCGGAACCGGGCAACGAAGGGGTGGTCAACGGCAGGGTAATTAAATCTAGACCATCCGATCTCGACAGAGATCGATGGTGGAAAGCACGTTGGAGGGCGATGGACTGTAGGCCAGGGGTGCGATGACCATGGATTAAACCCCATGCAACTCTATGGAACGACGACTGTTGGATGAGGCGCCCTAGATCAGACGACTGATATGCATATCGCTCTATATCCTGTGCTGAATGTTAACGCGTGATGAGCAAGCGGTTTTGGAACTATGCCGCTACCATGCGTCACGCGATGAGTGGAATCGCTGGGCAATGGGAAAATACCACCTACCGCCCCAAGGTGGTGCGATAGATACCACCGGGTTTGTGAACAGTGTTTGCGGCGGGGACCACCGGGACGGATGTACTACGGACCGTTGAATCTACGGGTAAATGGACGGCGATGGCACGATTGGGGCGATGAATGGGGTAGACCATGGGCGCTGCAGAGTTAACATGGACCATCCGATCTGCGCCGATCGACGGTTGATATTGCCTCCAATACCAATTGAGATAAGCACTTTTTTGGTTAGTGCCTGGTTTCGGCACCCAGGTCACAAGGTGGAAGAAAATCCGAGGGGCTGGCCGAAAGGTGCTAGCCCTATTATAATGTTAAAAGTGGGTTTTTAATCCATTTTGGTGCATTTTAAAGCGAAAGGAGGGTAGCGATAGGGAACAAAGGTGAGAATTTGGCTAGACAAAGGGTAAAGGTGGGTTTTCAAGGGGATTTGGGGAGATTAAGGGGACCATAAAAGGGGGAATTTTGGGATGGAAAGGGAACTTGGGAAAAGGGAAAAAAGGGATAAAATGGGGGAAATTTGCAGAGCTACAAGGGGCGAAATAAGGCCCTTTTGGAGCAGAATTTATGTAATCAATGAGACCTTATAAAGGGAGTTAGTAGAGGGAAATTTATCAAAGGCAAAGGCACAGGAGACTTCAAGGATGATGTGTCTTCAGGGGAGATGCATTCCTTGAAGGCTCAAAAACAATTTAGCCCCCTACTTTGCCTATAAAAAATTTACAGGGGGTCTAACAGTGGCTCCACATGGGGATGGCTTCTTCTTGAAGGAGTCAAGAATTCAGAGGATGAATCTTTGGTGTAGGCCAGATGCCTACTGCTTGGCACATCCCTTTATTTCTTTAGATCAGCTGCCACAATATGAAGACAGTACATCAGCAGAAACACTTTTCCCAACAAACTACCTACCCTTCCTACAATCCTAGCATTTTTCTTCTGGGGTGCATTTGGAATTGCAGACCCTTTACATCATTTATTTTTTACAAACATGAAAATAAACCTATTCTATTTCTACCCTTATTACTCCATGAGACCAGATTAGACTGTTGGTCTCATATGTTTCTCTACCTAATCTAATATTTGTTGGGATTAAACTGTCCAGCAGATTTCTTCTTTATATTCTATGACAGAAATTGAAAAACAGTCAAGCCAGGATTAGACTGTCTGACTTGTTGTGGGTCCAAGGCATAAAGACAGTTGCACATGGACAAAATTTGCAGAAAACCGAAACAAAAATTCAAAGGCTTGAAATCTGAAATTTGAAGTATCCTTCTTCTTTTTGTGACTCGAGTTTTGAGCATGTTAGAGTCACTTCTTTTCTTCATTTCAGCTTTGGTTTTGGGCATGTTAGAGCTGATTCTTCTTTCTTCTTTTCTGGTCCAGATTTTGGGCATGTTAGGACAATCTGTTTTACTTTCTCTGGCTCATTTTTTGAGCTTATTAGAGCCAATATTTTGCACATCAGAGGTTCATGTTTTAATCATGTCTGAACCTCTCTTTTTCCTCTATTTTTTTTTTGAAACATTTTCTCTTTTTCTTGAAAATAAAAACTACAATGGTATGTACAATGGTAATGGGAACTGGAAATCGTAAATCAGCAGAAGTAGTGTTTGAGCATCCTACCATTGACAGGACCCCCAACAGCTCTGTATCATCTAATTCCTGTAGGAAGAAGGCATTTAGACTCACAGTGGCCTGGATGATGTATGGACCTTGCCACAGACTGTCCAACTTGTCGTGCTTTCCTTTATCCTCCCTTCTTGAGTCCCACTTCAAAACTTTATCCCCAATTTTGAAATCAGCAGCTTTGGTTCTTTTGTCAAACAATTTCTTTATATTCTCCTGAACTTTCACTGCTCTGTTGTAGACCTCTTCCCTCGTTTTTTGGAGATGAATTGTTTGGTTTATTCTCCTCACCATACTGTCTTCTTTTGTTTGAATCTCCTAGACCATCTTGATCACTGGTACCCCAAGGCTGGTAGGAAACACTGCTTTTGTTCCATAGACAAGCTAATAAGGTGACATTCCAATATATTTCTTTATTGTAAGCCTGTCAGCCCACAAAGCATGTACTAACTTATTATGCCATGACTTTTTGTTCTCTTCCAATAGCTTTTTGATGATGATCACCGGGCTCTTGTTTGATGATTCAGCTAATTCATTACCTTGAGGGTAATAGGCAGTTGAATGGCCAAGCGCTATTTGATACCTGTGACAAAAATCAACCATTTTATTAGATCCGAAAGCAGCAGCATTATCAGTGATTATTTTCCTTGGGCAGCCAAACCGAGAGAGGATATGACCTTCTAGGAAACTAATGATGACTGAATCTATGGAATTCCTAGCAAGTATGGCCTCTATCCACTTAGTGAAGTAGTCTGTGGCTATTAGGATCCATTTGTGTTGTGCAGAAGAAGCAGGGTGAATCTCCCCTATGAAATCTAGGCCCCATTGCAGAAAGGGACCTTCAACAGTGATGGGTTGCAGAGGTAAGGGGATGAGTTTTCTTTTGCCTTCAAAAATATGGCATTTGTGGCAGGCAATGATCATTTTATGGACATCTTTGAAGAGTGTAGGCCAATAGTAGCCAGCTCTGAGTATTTTGTTTGTGGTGGCTTTCCAGCTCAGGTGGCCTCCACACTCTCCTGCATGGAATTCTTGTTTAATCCTCTCTGCCTCGTTTTCAGGCAAAAATTTAAGCAATAGGCCATTTGGATTCTTCCAGTATAAGTAGTTATTCAATATGCAATAGCTCCTGGCTTTCAGCTTTAAGAATCTGGCCTTGGTCTTTGATAGTTTAGGAGGGGCATTAAGGTGTGTAAGCACATACAAAATGTCAAAATACCAAGGAGAGCTCTGAAATGTTTCCTCAACAATGGGATCAGGAAATTCTTGTTTCTCATCCAAGGTATTTACCATGTTAATGTCTAGGGCTTGTAGATTTGATTCAGCCATTAATTGTGCTAGGCCCTGACCTTTAATCAGTTTGGTGGGTTTTATCTCATGGTCGTATTCTAAGATCACAGCAATCCATTTGCCCCTTTTCCCATCTGGGTCTTGGGACAAAATGTCTTTAACCACTATATTTGGCACATAGGCTATGGTATGGGAATGCAGTATGTACACCCTAAAGTCTTTCAAGGCCTTAATCAGAGCATAGGCCTGTTTCTCCATTATGTTGTATCTCAAGGGTGCATCTCTGACTGCTTTGCTAAAGAAAGAAATGGGCTGTTCCATTCCCTCTGTATTTTTCTGCAGTAGAACTGCAGCTATTGTATGCTTGGAGGAAAATGAAAAAATTAGGAAATCCTTTGAGAAATCTGGGCTGATTAGAATAGGAGCCTGGGTGAGTGCAAGTTTTATTGATTCAAAAGATTTCTTAGCTTCAACAGTCCATTTAAATCCTACACCTTTCTTCAACATGTTAGTCATGTTCCTAAGGTGTTTAGCTAGGTTGGGAATAAACCTCCTAAGGAAGTTAATCTTCCCAATGAAAGACTGTGATTCCTTGATGTTTCTTGGGTGTGTCATCTGTAGTATTCCCTCAACTCTTTGTGGGTCTATTCTAATTCCTTTTTCAGATATAATGTGGCCATGAAGTTTTCCTTCTTGTAGCCCAAAGGCAATCTTTTTAGGATTCAGTGACAGACCATACCATCTGCATTTTTCAAACACTCTTCTCAGGTGTTCTAGGTGTTCTTCCTCGGTCTTAGAATAGACTGTTATGTCATCCAGATAGATGACAATGAAGTGTCCTATTTCATCTGAAAAATCTATGTCCATCGCTCTTTGGAAAGTTGCACCAACGTTCATCAATCCAAAAGGCATCTTCACATACATAAAGGTACCCCATGGAGTGGTAAAGGTTGTCTTGAGTCGATCTTCTGGGATTACTAAGACTTGGTTGTAACCTGAAAAACCATCTATCAGGGAGATCCTTTTAGAGCCTACTACCCTCTGAAGAATATGTTCCATTTTAGGCAAAGGGTAATTGTCTTTGAGTGAGGCTCTATTAAGATTCCTGAAATCGATGCATAATATGATCTCACCTGTTTTCTTTCTCACAGCCACTAGGTTTGATACCCAATCATAGAACCTCATAGGCACGATTATACCTGCCTCATACATCTTCTTAATCTCTTTTTCTACTGCAGGCAATTGTTTTGGGGTTATTCTGCGAAGTTTTTGTCTAAAGGGCTTCTGATTTTCTTTCAAGGGTATCTTATGCTATATGATATTTGTGTCATAGGCCCTTAAGTCCTCATAACTCCAAGAAAACACATCAATGAATTCCTTGAATAGGTCGATGTATTTATTTTTCATGTTTGCAGGCAGAGTCTTAGCCAGTTTGATCATTTTGGGTTTGTCTTCAGTGCCTATGTTTCATTCCTCAACATCAGAGTCTGCATGTTCTATAGTGGGCTTTTTTTCTACATCATCAAAGTCAAAAAGGTCTTCTAAAGGGGCCAGACCTTGAGGTATGTTCTTATATTTGGTCTGCAGCACCTCTACTTCTTCACTATCTGCGTTTTCACATTTTCTGACTGGATTTCCAATTTTTTCATTTAAAGAGTTTATTTCTATGTTACAGGGTGTTTCTTCCTCATTTGAGGACTCTCCACTTAGGCAGCTACTGCCAGATTTGGAGTCTGAATTAGAAAATTCAAACTCATTTCTGCCTACCAGGAAATCTTCAATCTGTTTATCTCCTTCAAAAACCTACCAATATTTTTCATTGTCCAGCACTGCAGGTCTGAATTTGGTCTGAATGATGATTTGTTGGTCACTAGGAGTTTGAGGGTAGGAACTAGCTAGGCAAGCTAATCCGTTTGCAATGAAATTTTGACTCCTAGGAACAAACACTAATTCGTATTCAACAAATGTTTTCAATAAATCCATAGTGTCGTTCCTGTAGGCTCGCAGTCTAGGATGTTTCACTGTATATTCACCATTCACCTGTTTAATAATCAGCTCAGAGTCTCCACGTACGGTTATCCTATGGGCTCCTAATTTTTTCAATAGGGTTAAGCCTAGGATCAGAGCCTCATATTCTGCAATATTGTTCGTACACTTGAAGTGCAGGTTGCAGGCGTAGCTCTCTACGTAATCGCTCTATGTGCTATGTATCCACACTCCTGCCCCAGCAGTTCTCCTCGTGCATGACCCGTCGAAATTCATTTCCCACAAGGGTTCATTTTCCGTTTTATCTTCACTTCCTTCCCTACAGCTGGGTTCGCCATCATGTAGCATTATAGGAGCTGCGCTAGGCTGTGGGTCATTTTTTTTTTTCATTATGGGTGTGGAAAGCAGAGAGGTGACTAGTTGGCTGATAGTGTTCTGTTTCTGGTTCACTTTGCGTTGTTGTTTCAGTGCACTGTTCAAAGTTTTCTACGTCTTCCTCCTCTGAGTCTAGGGCAGCCATTATGTTAAAATCCATTGGCTCTGTTTCATCATGTGTACCTTTTCTTGTATCTATGTTTTCAGACTCTAGTCCCCCCAAAGATTCATCATTGCAGAAGATAAAGGAATCCAGGTCTGTATGTACAGAGTATAGAGGAGAATTTTCAGGCTTTTCAGGGCTACTAACCAGGAATTTCATTTGTGCTTCCCTGTACAGTCTTCTAAGTTGGCCAAAGATTGGGATTGTGGCATAAGCCCCATCCATCTACATTATTCCTTGCAGCTTGGCTCCCCATGATCTTGATAATAACATGCCATATTTGGGTGGAACATCTCCCACAACAACATCCATGACCATACATTTTGCTGGAATCTGGGCAAGGCTCACACATAAATCTTTGATCAGGCCAAGACACTTTACTCTACTAGAGTCAAATGAATATAGGTCTTTATAGGGACGGGTTATCTCCAGGCCTAATCTTTCCATTACTACTTTAGGCATCAGGTTGTGTGATGCCCCAGAATCATGAATTGCATTATGGAGAATCTTATCATGGATATTAAGAATGATATAAAAAGGGGGCACTACCCCTTCCTGAAACTTTCCTTCTATCTTTGGACCAAACAGAAGGGCAGGTTGATCATCACTCATATTTATAGTGTCACTATTCTCTCCTAAATTTAATTATTTCAAAATTTGGCCTTTATATACATCCTGAGTGGCCAGCTCAGAGAGTGGGAAAAAGATTTTAATTTTTGCAATCTCACTCTCCAAATTGAAAGAGGACTGACGCTTTGGAATGTTCAACTTTGTTTTGTTAGTCACCACCTTAGTAGCTGAATCAGTGTGTTGATTCTCACTATGTACAGTGTTAGAAACTGTTTTATCAGGAGAACTAACTGCAGTGTCGGTGCTACTTGTTGTTTGACGTTGTGTATCAGTGTTTCGGTTGTCCTTTTCTTTGTTCTTCCTAGAACTCTCAGCTACTGATTTGTTGCTTTCAGCAGTTACTTTAGAAGTTTTCTTAGGTCTCTTCTTGATGGTGACCTCAGAAGCTTTTGGTTTGGTAGTTTCTAAGCTCTTTTTTCTTCTAAGTTCATATTGTTCTCTGAGCTGCATCATGGCATTTTCAAACCCTAACCTGTAATCTTCAGATTCTAACCATTCCTCATCCCCATAAGAGGATGAGGGTTGATCTTCTTCTGAGTAATAGTTATGGATTGAATCTTCTGTTTCAAACATGTTTATTACATTCCCTTCAGACTCTTCTATGATTATCTCATCTTCATCAAGAAAATTCTCTTGGAATGGGGGAATCACTTGCTGATCTGATTCTCTTTGTTTGTTGGGAGTGGAATTGTTTCTTCTAAAGTTTGGTTCTGGTTATGGTTTTGATTTCTGTTTTGGTTACTAACTGTGACAACCATTTTTTTTACCATTTGTTGTAGCTCTTCCACGTTTTTAGATAGATGGTCATAATTGGGGTCAGATGTGGAAGCTACATTGTCATCTTTGTATGTTACCCTCCTCTCAGCTCTCAGTCTTGCCCTTTTCTCAATCAAATTGGCTTCTATATTCACTGCTCCCTTCTGCATGTCTTCCAATGTGTTGTACTCTTTATCCCTAAGCTGATAGGCCATGTCAGCATCAAAGCCTTCAGGGTATTTCGCTAGGGCCATACCTTGGGGAGGTTTCATATGTGGAGGGAGAGCATTGTAAATGCTATTAAATCTCATTGTGTAATCATGGACACTCCCTCATACGTTTCTTTTAAGGCTCATATATTCTGCTAGGAGTTGGCGAGGATTGGCCTTAACCTCCCATTTGTTTATGAAGGTCTGATATAGAGATGGAAGGTCATTAATTCTACCTGGGGGTAGGACTTTAAACCATTTCTTCACATCACCCCCTAAGCTCTGGGCAAAGATTCTGATTTTGACTGTATCATCATCTATTTCCATGTAGTCAAAAGAATCTTCCATCCTATCTACATGATATTGTGCTATGGTAGACTCTTTTACAGTGAAGTGTGGGATCTTTGATTGATAATCATTGGATAAGGGAACTAGAGGCTGAGGTAAAACCAGAGGTGCATACCAGGCTGCCATGATGATGTTTTGATGAGGTAAAGGGTTGACTTGGGCAGCTGGTATGTGAATGAAAGAGATATTATGACCAGCAGAAGATTGATGAGAAAATTTAAGGTGACTAAGCCCCAAGTTTTGTATGAAATGTATGTCAGGAGGTGTAGAGGGAGGGGTATGTCTATTCCCAAGGTGTCCGCCACTTTGGGGCGGTGAACCAGGAAGCTCTGGGTCTGGCTGGTCTAGGACACTGAATGACCTAGTTCTTGGCAAACTATTTTGAGTGCCTAAGTCAAAAAGTGGGTCTGATAGAGCTGTAAAGTTTTCTGGTGTAGATTTAGCTCTATGGATGTGGCTAGAAATAGTTGGTCTTTTAGGTGTAGGAGATCTCTTGAGGATGCTCTCAGGGTTGTCAACTATTTCAGGTGGGTCTGGGTCAGGGTAAGCTCTTGTATGAATGGTTCTTGAAGCCAGAATGTTGTTTTCTAACCAAGCAGCTTAACCCTACTTGTTACTTCTACCGTGGTTGATGTCACTATGGAGGTTGGTCTCCCAGTGGAGTCTAATGTGAACCAAGATAATCAGCAGGCCTACTGATCACCAGTGGAGTCTTTAAATCGTTTAGGAATTGTGGAGTCGCCAGGTGGAAGGTTTAGAATGTTTTTTGGAGGGCATACTATCCACCACAGTGCTTATGAGATGTCCCCTTTCAGGGATATCTTTTAAACACAGCAATATACGACCAGAGATTGACTGGGAGGGCATTCACCAGATATGTCACCTCTGAAAGAGTGTGAGATCTGGAGGCTACCTGGCCCTTTCCAAACTCTGTCTAAGAGTGTGGGAGAACACAAAAAATGGTGTAGAGGTTGATGTGTGAATATGAGTGCTTAACTGTCGACCTAATCAGAGATTTTAGGTTTCTAAAGTTCTTATAATGTAGTAGGATGGAGAGTATTTCAGAAAGTCCCCAGTGGAGTCGCCATTATGTTGGGGTTCCCATGTTTTGGCAAGATTGGAAATGTCAAAAGATGAGACAACATCAAAACCAATTTCAGACCTTAGGATCTAGCCCTCCCAGGTCCAAAGAGGGATCTCTCTATGATATTTCAAAGGGATATGACTTTGAAGCTCAGTGTTAAGATGTTAGGCTAGTTATAGGCATAGGGTTTGTTTGTTTCATTTGTTTGTTTGGTTGCTGGTTATCAGGAAAGAAGGGTTCAATATAAGACAAATATGAGAAAAGAAGGATGAGGTAGAGGTGAAGTATTCCAGGGAAACATTCAAGACCATGGGGCAATGGAGTCAGGAAAGGATTTTCTTGCTAATCAATAGGCAGGCTTTTAGTTGGGCTAG
Source organism: Pinus albicaulis (assembly GCA_034641835.2). Lineage (NCBI taxonomy): Eukaryota > Viridiplantae > Streptophyta > Pinopsida > Pinales > Pinaceae > Pinus > Pinus albicaulis. The sequence goes on from CM076571.1 coordinate 10,821,172, forward strand.
TAATCTAAAACGTTGGATCTTAGAGATGATTTTGTGATATGGAAAGGTAGGGGAGGAGGAGACAACACAGATTTCAGGGCACAAAATTAAAGACCAGCTGGTCGCACAAGGATCCTAGTGGACAGGGCTAACTCTAATCCCCAGTGGACACGATCTTTTCCTATGTTTTCAGTCACTGTGACAGTGGGTGCAAATCATGGCAGCTTTCACCACCTCCAAACCCTGCAAAACAGAAAACTTGTTATGAAATCCATGAATGGGGGTAATGGATGCAGTGCAGATGATGAAAATGGTCGTGCGACTGGTGAAATGGCAGAAAAATGCAGAGGAATGATGGAGGGAAGCCTTGGTGAAGGTTGGTGGAGTGAAGAGGAAATTTAAATGAAAAAACCTTAACAAACTCGACCTTTGAACAAATATATGCAATGGGATGGGCAGATGTACAGTGGATACACGTGGGGGTGGCATGGCGGAACCGGGCAACGGCAAGGTAATTAAATCTGGACCGTCCAATCTCGACGGAGATCGACGGTGGAAATCACGTCGGAGGGCGATGGACTGTGGGCCAGGGGTACGGTGACCGTGGATTAAACCCCGCGCAACTCTGTGGAACGACAATCGTTGGATGAGGCCATGGATGAATGGAATAAATATGCATATCACTCGTGTCTTATGCAGATATTATGATGAAAAATGACGTTTTTGGGCAGTGCCACTACCTACGGCGTCACGCGATGAGTGGAATCGCTGGGCAATGGGAAAATACCAGCCTCTACTTAAAGCCAGTGCATTAATCTATGGGTTGTGAAGCAGTGTTTTGCAGCGGGAACCACTTGGGATATATAAGATGTCGGATAAGAGGCAGTGAGATCTAACGGTGAAATGGATACATGATAAGCCGGAAGTCGGCGATAGACCAGGGTAGACCACGAGCGCATGGGTGCTCTGGACAATACGTGCATAATGTCAGCAGTTGATATTGCCTCCGATACCAATTGAGATAAGCACTTTTTTGGTTAGCGCCTGGTTTCGGCACCCAGGTCACAAGGTGAAAGAAAAGCCGAGGGGCTGGCCGAAAGGTGCTAGCCCTATTATAATGTTAAAAGTGGGTTTTTAATCCAGTTCGGTGCATTTTAAAGCCAAAGGAGGGTAGCAATAGGGAACAAAGGTGAGAATTTGGCTAGACAAAGGGTAAAGGTGGGTTTTCAAGGGGATTTGGGGAGATTAAGGGGACCATAAAAGGGGGAATTTTGGGATGGAAAGGGAACTTTGGAAAAGGGAAAAAAAAGGATAAAATGGGGGAAATCTGCAGAGCTACAAGGGGCGAAATAAGGCCTTTTTGGAGCAGAATTTATGTAATCAATGAGACCTTATAAAGGGAGTCAGCAGAGGGAAATTTATCAAAGGAAAAGGCACAGGAGACTTCAAGGATGATGTGTCTTCAGGGGAGATGCATTCCTTGAAGGCTCAAAAAAAATTTAGCTCCCTACTTTGCCTGTCAAAAATTTACACGGGGGCTAACATGCGGCATGTGACTCAAGCTACAACAATAACAACGCTCTTTGCCAGCGTATAATGTATCTTCAACTTGCTCTTTTCATGACTATGCTCCCTTGTTTCGATGGCAGTCTTCTGCGCTTCACACACTCCAAAAAAATATCAATCAAACGTAGACGAGATTCATCCTCCAACTCATCTCCTTGCTTTGATAACAAATGATGCAGGGATTCTGTTAGAAAGTAGATCCTAGCATATAAAACTCACTACTTCACTCAAATATGAAAATGCTCAATATTTATTTAAATAAAACCATAAAAATATTCAGCTTAAAAATTCACATGAAGGAGAAAGAGCTATTAAATCATCTACAGATATAAAATATAAAAATTCACTGGCCATATATTACAATGGAGAGCTTCTCAGCTCTTGGCCCTTTACAAAATTTCTCCAATCATTCCCAAATTCTCCTCACTTCCCACTCACTCTCAGCTTATTTCTCCCTTACACAACTCCCTTCTTTATACATAAACATGGATTTAATCCATTCCAAAAATCTCTCAACAAAATCTAATTTAGATTCATTCTAGGTGTGGACTCAACAAAGTCCCATGCAGAGAATTCCTACTCCCTAAATTTGCTACCTAATTCTATTTCACTCATATCCTTTTAATTATTAAAAGAATATATACAAAAAATCCTCACCTTTTCTCTTAATTTCATTAATAATAATTAAAATGTATCACCCCCCTATTATATAATTAAATAATGAAAAATTGAGCTTGATGCTCCTGCATCAGTTTCCAAAGTTGGTTTTATGTTGAACTATGTAGTTTTGATTCAGCCTCGGAATTACAGACTTCACGACTAAGCCTGACCACCCCAACTGGGACTAACATTTTTTCAAACACTTGGCATGAATAAAATCTACAGGTCTAGGATACAATACAAAGAATCGATGAATAAAATATATTGGGATACATTACAATAAGGACCACCACCCTCTTCCTTGAATTGTTATGACATCAATTAGGTATTACATCCATTATTTTAATAGTTACAAGTAAATACATGAAATAACCATGACATGAACCGGTCATTTAAATATGCTTATAACCCGCATTAAACCATGGAAATAATAGTGATATAAAAACCATTAAATCTACACATTAATAAGTACAAAATCAAGAGAACTTAGCTTCAATTATACATAAGAAATTTCCAGCCAGGTTTGGGACTTCAACGTAGCACCCGACCATAGACATGGCTAAGCCAAATATCTCTTTAGCCAGTCACCCCCGTGCCAAATTCCAAGCATGAATGTGGGATCTCATGCATAAACCAATCCAAACAAAACTAAGGGAATAAAAATTTTATACTGCCTCCACCCTCACCATACCATTATTACACCAAAACCGGTGCTCCGATCACAAAACTGAGCAAAAATTGGAATTCCATCCAGAATCCACCACTATCCTTAAGGAATTGTCCATCTCCCCGTATCTCAGGTTTTAACGCAATCCAGTCCCATATCATTAGAACCTAAACCAATACACCACCCTCAGTCTTTACCATGTATTCCGCCAAAACCAATCAAGGGATTCCTGGAACTTTGGATATGAACCTAAGACCACCTCCACTTCGGATTTTGAAATCCATCCGAAAATTCCAAAGCTCAAAACTTAGATCAAGATCCCAGCACACCATGGCATCCTGAAAAGGGAAAGACAATGCTAAATACCACTATTGAAACCAATCAAAACATGTCACCAACAACAAGAGAACCAAATACCAACATGAATTAACCATGCATGTCCAAAACAACCAGAAAATCACACATGAAATATGTTACCTGCAAGTATTCTTATTGAAGCTGCTAGATCCCGCTCTTTCGTGTTTTATCCTTGATTTCATTTCCTTTCCTTATCTTTCCTTTGTTTTCTTTCCTTTTTCTTGGCTCAAAGTTGAAATGCTCCAAGAAAAATCTAAGTTTCCAAGAGTATGAGAGAGAGAGAGAATAATAAGAAAGCTCCAAAATTGAACTGACAAAAGGCTATACTCACAAAAGGTCCTGAAATGATCCCCAAAATCCTTTTTATTAATTAGGCCTCTATTTTATTCATTTTCCATTATTTCCTTCATTTTCCTCCTCACATGCATGAAACACGTGACCTTTTACCTTCCTTTTCTCCTAATTTCCTTTATTTTCATAAATAAATGTGCCAAAAATACATTTTTCCTATCTAATTCCTTAGCCATTTCCTTTTCCAATTTTCCATATCCATGAACTCATATACAATGATTCCCACTAGGATATATTTTCCCAACATTTAACTTGGAGTAAGTGTCCCTTAACTATGGTCTTAATTTTTTCATTTATTAACTTTTATTATATGACGTTTTTGCCCGAGTTTGTTACACTAGGCTTACAATGAATAAAAACTTTGAGAATTTTTCATTTCTTTTTCGTTTCTTCTAGATTATATATCCTTGATATTTATTCATTCATTTTTGTGTGATCTTATTTTAGGATCCATATTTAATTTCTTTGTCTAAAATTTGTGCTAAAAAAACAATCTGATCTTGTCTTGTACAACTTTCTCTTCAAAGGCTTGTTCAACTATGTACCGATGCCACGACTCTTCGTCTTTAAATTATCTCCTTTTTTCTGCTTCTTGTGCTTCATATTCCTCACTTTATTTTTTCCATATTTATTTATAGCATAATCATATATCTTCCTGTCTCCATTGCTGAAAATTAGTTTTAATGCATTCTTCCTTGTTTTCAGAAGATTACATGTCCTTCTATTCACTTTCATCATCAAGTATTGTTTCTTTTTTCCTATAGACTGCACGTTCAATATAATCATTAGGGTTACATGTAAAATCATAATCATGCTCCCTGTTCTCATTCACCACTTCATTTCATTAGTTTATTCCAATTCTTTCTTTAAGACTCTCATCAATTTGTTCAATTGGCTTATGAATCCATTCTTCAATGAGCTTCAAATATGCATCAAACTTATTAGCAACTTTGTTTTCAAATTCTACTCCCATGATATTTTGAACACTTGCATATTAAAAAAAATCTTAAAAACATATTTGATATTCTCTTTCGTGAGAGTTCCCTTCTCTACCTCTTCCTTCGTTGTATATTATTCATTTAGTGGATATTCTCATCAAAAACTCTTAAATCACTTGATCCTATTCTTGATCATCAGCTACTGCTAAATCGCATACTACTTCATGACAAGTTCCAACTCTTCATATCTTCTTGCTACTGTGGTAGCTTCAACCTTTAGCTCTTCATCAAAATCATCAGTTGTGACTAGATTCACCAATTCACATCTTACTTTGTAGTCATCATCCACATGTGTTTTATCACACTGAGATTCACCATCATCTGCACCATCCACGTTACTGTGGAGTCCTTTAGAATCTATATTCTCTTACTTCGTTTCACACACAAAGGCTTCAACTTCTCTCTCTGCAATATTTGTTGAAACTTCTTGATCCATATGAATGCCTAAATATTGGGTTTCAATTTTATGATCTTGACGACCATCACCACTTTTGAATGGGATTATCCAAGATTTTTTGTCCTCTGAGAGTCTTTCTCATCTACTCTCAGATCTACAGCTGATTCATCAAATTGTGACACATCTTGCTACTACATGTCACTCCCCCTTGCACCAAATTATTCTTTCATGATATTCCATGCTTCCTTTGAAGTTGTAACTTTTTCTACCTTGCAAAAACAATTCCCATCCAATGGTTGTTTTATAAAATTAAATGTTAAAGCATCACATACTTCATCATATGGGTTATTAGATTGGCACTCAATTAACTCTTTCTCTCGAAGAAAAGTTATCATTTTGATAACCCAAAAATCAAAATAATTATTTGTAAACATAGGAGGTGGTATAAGATCAAAGCTACACCAATCAGAAAGTCACAAAATACCACAAATTTCACACACACAATAACACAAGCAATTAATCTTCTATTTATAACACAAACTTGATTTTACTTTATTACAATGAACCCATCATGGGGTATTTATGATTTTCAGCTAGTGACACTCACAAAATAGCTTCAACATGCACACACAAAATAATTTTGGACTTCTCCAGATATAAATTGAACTCAACCTGGCTCTTAGTTAATTCACACTCTAAATATGGGCCATGGAAAATTTTAGGGGCTAATATTCGCAGGTGGGCTAATTTTCCATGGTTTTTCAAAAAAAAGATTAGCCAATTTCCATTTTTTAATAAAAATGATTCGCCCAAATTTTACAATATAAAATTATTTTACGTTAAAAATCACCAACATTATATAGAAAATATATATATAATATCATTATAAATTTGAATAATTTTACAAATACATCAATAAAAATTTTATAGTTTGCATATTAGGGACTAGTGAGATTCGCTAATTTTTTAAACTTCAAGATAATTTTCCATCCTTAAAATTATTCCTGATATGGACTACACTTAACTAAACTTATCTCTTCATGCATCACTAGACTTGGATATTGCTATATCTTCATGCAGGAGTAGTCGCTATTTCCAACGCTGAAATCTATGCTAATTTGTTAATCCGAGGTGTTATGACTCTAGTAATTCTAAAGTTGTGAGATTTTGGTTTTCAGTCAAAGAATACTAAAGGTAACCACAAACCAACTTCAAACTCTAGGATCTAGCCTTATTAGGGTTCAGAGAGGGTTCTCTATTTAAAATTTAACTTTGTTTCAATTTGTAAATATTAGGCTAGTTATGAAAGTGCAACTTTGGTTTTGTTTTGGTAGATTTGGTGGAAAAAATCACTTGAAAAGAAGGATAGTGGGAAATCTATTTTTCCATTGAGCTAAGGAGTCAAAATCAAGTAAACAGGACTGGGATCAAGGGCAAAGGTCAAATGTTTTCAGGGCAAGATAGATAACCCTTGAAGATCTTGGAAAATTGTTTTTATGAGGTGGTATGATCGGGATAAAGGGCAATTAAGAATCCTTTGATCCAGAAAAGGAAGTAGTAGGAAGAGGTCAAACGAGAGAGGGAGAAACTAAGGGTTCCCTACAATGGAAATCAAAGGAAAACATATAAATGATAACTAGTTAAAAACAAGGTGCTTTTAACAAATCCTGTAGTAATGGTCCTAGTTATACATTTAGATTTAGAATAAACATAAATGGATGTATGTAACAAAGAAAGAAACCAATGACAAGTGAGGAAATACTTCACTCCAAATAGCTCATCACAGGAATACTGAAGTATAATGGAAATTGTTTTGATCCAGCTGGCTAACTCGAAATTTGACACACAAAAAGCTTTCAAGTCCAAGAAGAAATGACTATAACAATCCCAGCAATTTTATTCCACACAAAATACTTCTAAAGATGAAGTATTTATACATAGTTATTTAAAAAATATCCTAGAAGACTTCTAGGAATTATCTTAGTAAAATAAAATATCTTTAAAACAATAATAGAGATGGCTGCTTAACAAATCAGCAAGCTGTCCTATTTATCCAAAAGAAATAGAAACTGTTTTGAGGATAAGATGTAGTTGGCTGCCTTGGTGTCCTCCTTGCTGGCTCTTAGATTTTTTTTTTTGATCTGCCTTGTCTGGTACTCTTTCTCTGATTCTCTTTATTCACTGATACTCTCTAAGCTCTAATACTCTTTAACCATAATTAAAAACTGTTTACTGCTGTAAAAAAAATATGTTTTGACTGTAAATCAAATAACAATTTTCTTCCTTCTTTTAGTTGTCTGTCTTTTATCCTTCATAATAAATCTATGAGTGCTTGCCAATCCTCATCTTTTGGAATTTGTATCTTCTTTATTTTCCTAAATTTTTCATCAACTTCAGTATATCTAGCAAAGGTTGGCTTAATGATAGACAAGTGTTTTATCTCATGTTGCAAGTAGAATAAATCTTCAAAACTCTTGAGTAACACGTTTCCTATTGGTATGCCTTGTCCTGCTGGTTTATTTACCTATTCTTTTGCAAACTCTCTAATATTCTTATCATAGTTATTTTGAGGCATAAATTTATCATTAATGACCTAATATCAGGTAGTCCTTTTTGCCTCAAATTTGTAAACTTAACCATAAACCTGGTTATGGTAGTATTCATACTCTCACATTTTTCTTCTAGTTGCCTCACATATTCTTCTTGGTGGTAACTTTCCTAATTTCTAGGATAGTTTCAGTTCTGTCTGTAATCTTGAGTTCTTCCAACTCTTGTCTATTTTTGCTGTTAAGGAAAGTGATTAGCCTTATAGATTGCTCTGGTTTGTCAACCAACTCACTTTGAGTCTTTTGAATTTTTGCTTGTGTTTTTAGTAATAACTCTCTTTGCTCAAAAATTACCTGAATTGAAGGCCATACATCATGGATGGCTTCAATGACATTGTTCCAAAGGTGATTTTTGATGTATGATATTTGCTTATTTAATGTCAATTCCTTCTACAATTTCTTCAACTCTTCATTCAGTCCCATGGAATTTTGTTCATGTGTCTTTTCATTTATCTTAGCTAATTTATTTGACTTCTCAAGATTTTCTACCATCTTTTTCAACCTATTAATCTCATTTGTATTTAAAGACATTTCTTCCATTCCTTTCACTATTTTGTTGGCCTCAGCTGTAGGTTGTACTGTTGTTGTAGATGATTCAATAGCTGAGGTTGTGGAAGAAGTCATTGGCACTGCAGTAGCCAGTGGTTCTTTGGGTGCCAAATTTTCAGCTAAAGTTGAAGGCACTACTGCAGTGATAACTGGAATAACTATAGGAATTTCTGGTTATTTCACTGTTTTATTTTCTTTGACAAGTTTTTCCATTTGTATTTCCAACTCCTTAACCTTGGTTGTCAACTAAAGAATTAAATTCATCATGTCATCTTTTTCACTTTGTTCCTATATGACTTCTTTTGTTTGAGGATTCTCACTTTAAGGAAGTTTGAGATGTTTCCTCAAGGTTGCTATATCTTTATTTTTCTTCTTCACCAATAATTCTGCTGCTTTGATATTAGTAGGGTCAGATTCCACCTGCAACACTAGTTCTTCTAAGGATTTTATCCTTAGATCCTTGGCATACAATGAGGCTTTGTGCAACTTCATCTAATCTTGCATGTTGGAGATGGTGTTTTGGAGCTTTTAAGCACTCATGGTTTTATTTGTGACAGTAGAATATAACATTTCAGAGGTTTGTCTATGGAACTCAATTTGATCAAGAGCATGGATCTTATCTGTCTGGACTTCCAAATCAAATTTCTTATAATCTGCCACTGTCTTAGGAGATTTGACTGTTGGCTGCAACACTGACATGATTAACTTTTGATTAGAATAATCAAATGCAGAAAGGAGCCTATTTTTCACACTTGGAGTCTTTTTCAGATATCGAGAATAAATATTATTCTTTATATATTCATTCTTCAGTTTAATCTGCTTATATTTCTCTTTGATATCCAAATCCTTTTCCTCAGCCGCCTATGAGGAAGAGGCTTCCATGCTTTGTTGTCTTTCCATCAACTACGTATCTTCATTATTGATTTCTTCATTCTGACGTTTAGTATTTGGCTCATTGATAATCACAGTAGTAAAATTTGTCTGTGGCAAATCTATATTGGTATTTAAATGCTTTGTTTCTTCTACATCAATTGTCACTTTTCCTTTACTTGCTGAATCTAATTTGGGCCTTTTGTTATATATCGGCTTGAACTTGGTTTCAGTTGTAGTTTCTGCCACATAGGCTCCTTCTTCCCTTACTCTTTTAGTGGACTTCTCTGGCTCATTTTCAGTTTATTTTAATGGATTTTTAAACTCTAAGAGTGTTTTTTTTTAATATCTTTCAAATCGATTGTTGGTTCAAATTTTAGAAAAATACTTGTTTGTATGCAGGTATTGGGGTTTCAGAAGATGTTTCTAAGGTTTTTAATGAAACACAACTTCTGCAGATTGTCTGGAGAAAAGTACAGCTCCTCGGCAGTCTTCAAAGGTCAAAGGGTAAGTCTTTGCTGATTTTTAGTATGAAAATGGCAGAAAATGGCTGAAAAAGGATGTTTTTACAGTCGGGAAGGCACGAGCACAGGTTAATTTGTATAATAGAAATGAAATGAATTATATTTCGTAGGTTTAATATGAATTTTGGTTATATTTCTTCGGCATTGAATGATTGTCACATCGGCAAGAAGGGTGGTTTCAGAATTCAACAGATCAAGACAACCGGTGGTTATCGCGCGACATTACAATGGTAAGCGGTTTTGGCTTGAACCCACGCGATCCAATAAGAAAAGGGCACGTAGAGGAGAGATATAAATACGAAACATCTCATTTCATGCAGGTTTGGCATGGGGGTGACCACGCAACTTTTCCACGCGATATCAGATGTCAGCCATCAGATCTGGGCTTTGAATGCGAACAGTCGAGATCAGTTGGGAAGGTGCACCGAAATGGGAGTGGGGCCAGGGTATTTGCATATGCGGAAATGGGTTTTGAACTTTATAAATAAAAATTTATTTAATTCAAAACCTTGGGCTATACGATGGCGGGGTGGAGAATATAATGTATTTTTAAATTAAAACATTTATAAAATGTTTCAATAAATACATATACGGACGCCAATTATATTATATAGTTTTTTCAAACATTTTTTGCATTTTTTTGAAAATTGTAAGGGCGGGATATTTGTTTATGGATAGGTTTATACCAATGGGATAGTTGGGCGGGGATTTTTATATTTGTGCATTAATATATACGGGAGGGTGTAGTTTAGGGGTTTAATAAGTTTAGTTATAATTTAATATGAAAAAAGGGTAGTGAAATGGAAACAAAGCACATGTTACCTCTAAGTAAAAGTAAAGGATTTCTCATCTTTGTTGTATTACTTCACTTATACTTAGGATAAATGCTTTTTGAGGGTTTTATGAATGATTTTGAAGGGAATGAAGTTAATTATTTTAGGATCTCAATTTTACTAAGTAAAAAATGTGTTTTTACTTAGGAAAAATGGATTATAATGTATGAATGAAGGGTAAATGATGATAAATGTGTGTTTAATGTAGAACTCAATATTTTTAACTAACCATTTATCGAGCCTTGGGTTTGGTCCCAACAAAATTCAGAGAAATTCTGTGAGCCTTTTTTACTGATAGTTTAGAACACTGAATACTTGTAGGGGAAGGGAAATTAGTGATTTTTCCCAATGATGCTTTATTACATGATTGCTCAACTACTTTCTACCTACCTAGCTTTATTTCTAACATTTGTTCTTCATTTTGTAGGTGCATTTCAGCTTGAAACCTTAAAAAAAAATTCTTTCAAAGCATAAAATTGTCTAAATATATCTTATTTAATCTGAGGGCTCAGATTAAATTGTTGAGCTCCTCATTATTCTCTACCTATCTACTAATTTGTCAAGTTTAAACTGTTTGACAAATCTTTATTCTCTATCTAAAACATGAAATTGAAAGCATGAAAAGTTAAGATTAAATTGTTTAACTGATCATGGATTATCGCATTTATTGACACTGCACATAATCATTATTCTTGCAGTAAAAAAGTAGAAGTTGTGGCATTTGGACTTGCTCACTTTTAGGTCTTATTTCTCTTTTTTCTTTTAGGGTCTATATTTTTCTAAGTCCTTTGATCTTTCTTTTAGGACTTTTTACCCTCTTTTTGGCTTTTTATTATTTTTCATTTTTTCAAAATATGGGAAAACAACTTGCAGAAAGCAAGGTATGTACATATTTACAAGACTATCAAAGTCAATTAAAAATTTTATGAACCCTATTATTATAGGACACGAACAGTGGCTCCGCATGGGGATGGCATTTCCTAGAGAAATGTCAAGAACTTTGAGACTAGTAGCCTTTGGAATTTGATTGTGATGACCCTGCAAATGTCTTCTGATATTTGCAGTTTATTCATACTTAGGGCCTTCTCAAAGCTTAGGGCCTTCTCTCTGGGCTTCAACTTTGTTAGGGAAAAATCCAATCCAATCTAAACTCTGCAATGTATATGTACAATGGTAAAAGTGAATAAAAGCTAACTATTTGTTAACTCGGGAGAGTAGTAGTGCTTCAGCATTATACCATTTACTGGTCCTTCTTGCAGATTTTTTCCATCCATTTATTTCAAAAAGAAAGAATTATTACCTCTATATCCATAAATCACATAAGCTCCTTTCCACAGAAAATCAAATTTTCCATGTTTACCTTTGTCTTCTCTTTTGGAATTCCATTTTAACACTTTATCTCCAATGTAGAAATCATCCTCTTTAGTCTTTTTATCAAAACATTTCTTGATCTTATCCTGAATGATTTGAGATTTGATATAAAATCCTTCCCTTGTTTATTGCAAGTGAATAGTTTGATTGATCCTTCTTTGAATGTCATTTGTTTCAACTTGTAACTCTTGGATAATTTTCATCACTTGTACACCTAGGGAGGATGGAAAAATAAAATCCATCCCATAAACAAGTTGGTAACGGGAAGTACCAATGAATTTTTTATTAGTAAGTCTATCTCCCCATAAGACATTGACTAACTTCTTATTATAAGTCTTTTTATTGTCTTCAAGTAAATTTTTGATGATGTTTACAAGGGTCTTGTTTGAAGATTCAGCTAGGCCATTACCTTGGGGGTAATATGCAGTAGAATGACCTACGATAATATGTTATTTTTGGCAAAAGACAATCATTTTCTTGGATTTGATTACTGCTGCATTGTTAGTAATTATCTTTTGGGGACATCCAAATCTTGAAAGAATGTTACTTTCTATGAAGGAAATAATGACAATATCTGTGGCTTGTCTGGAGGGTATGGCTTCAATCCACTTGGTAAAATAGTTAGTGGCTATCAAAATCCACTTAAGTTGGCCTAAAGATGGAGGGTGAATTTCAAAAATGAAGTTTAAACACCATTGTTGAAATGGAATTTCATTTGAAATAGGCTTTAAGGGGAGGGGCAATAATTTCTTCTTACCCTAAAAAATTTGGCACTTGTGAGAGGAAGTTACATACTTTTTGACATCATCAAACAAAGTAGGCCAGTAAAAACCAGCTCTTAGGATCTTGTCTACAGTAGTTTTCCAATATAGATGTCCTCCACAGTCACTTGAATGAAATTATTCAAGTATTTTGTGAGCTTCTTTCTTTAATAAACAATTTAATAAAATCCCACTATGATCTCTCCAAAAAAGTACATTGTCTAAAATACAAAATCTTACTGCCTTTAGTTTTAAGAATCTGGCTTTGGTTCTTGACAATCCAGGAGGAGCTTGTAAGTTTAGGAGTATAAATATGATATATGTATACCAAGGTGAGTCTAATAAGGCTTCACTGATCGTTGGAGTCGCCATCTCTTCCTGATCATCTACTTGGGCAATAAAATTTATGTCTAGGGCATTACAGTTAGATTCAGCCATAAGTCTGGCTAATCCTTGACCTTTGACGAGTTTTTTGGGTTTTATCTCTATTTCATATTCTAATATAGTGGAAATCCACTTACCTCTTCTTCCATTAGTACCATCCTCAGTAATAATGTCTTTATTACAGAAGTTGGGACATAGGCAATGATATGAGAGTAGAGAATATAAACTCTGCAGTCTTTAATGGCCTTAACCAAAGCTAGGGCTTGTTTCTCCATAATGTTGTACTTCAAAGGGGCATATCTAAGAGTCTTACTGAAGAAAACTATGGGTTTTTCAAATCGTTGGTCATTTTTCTGCAGTAAAACTACAACAATTGTGTGTTTTGAAGCAAATGAAAAAATTATGAAATCTTTTTTAAAGTCAGGACTTATTAGGACTGGAGTTTTGGTTAAGGCTTGTTTGATAGAGTCAAATGACTGTTTGGCCTCAATATTCCATTTAAGAACTGAATCTTTTTTAAGCATGCTATTTAGTTCTCTAATTATCTCAACTAAATTAGATATGAATCTTCTTAAAAAATTAATCTTACCTAGAAAGGCTTGTAACTCTTTGATGTTTCTTAGTGGACATGCTTCTATCCTAGTAGGATCTATTCTGATTACTTCTTTAGAAATTATGTGTCCAGGTAACTTTCCTTCTTCTAATCCAAATAAACCTTTCTTAGGGTTTAAAGAGATGCCAAATTTCCTGCATTTAATAAAAACTTGTCTCAAATGATCCAAGTGTTCATTATCAGTTTTGGAAAACATAGTAATGTTATCTAAGTAAATTACTAAGAAATCATGTATTTCCTTTGCAAAGGCTATATCCATAGCCCTTTGAAAGGTTTCCCCTGCATTCATTAGACCAAAAGGAATTTTTACATACATAAAAGTGCCCCAAGGAGTAGTAAATGTTGTTTTGGCTTGATCTTCTTTTTGGACTAAAATCTGGTTGTATCCTGAAAAACCATCTAAAAGTGACATTCTCAAAGAGCCAACTACCCTTTGTAATATATGATCCATTTTAGGTAAAGGGTAATTATCTTTCAAGGACACTTAGTTTAGATTCCTAAAGTCGACGCATAATCTAATATCTCTTGTTTTCTTTCTTGTTGGAACTAGGTTGGAAACCCAATCAGAATATTTGATTGGTGCAATTATCTGTGCATCATACATTCTTTTCACTTCTTTTTCTATCAAAGGTAATAAAAAAGGGTTAAATTCTTCTCAAATTTTGTTTAAATGGATTTTGGTATTCTTATTAGAATTTTATGTTGGATTATGCTGCTATCATAGGACTTGAGATCCTCATAACTCCAAGCAAAAACATCTTGATATTCCTTTAAAAGAGTAATATATTTTTCCTTTTCTTGTTGAGGTAATTTTTTTGAAAGTTTGATTATTTTGGGTTTTAACTCTGTACTAATATTGCATTCTTCTATATCAGATCTAACTGGCTCCATTTTGGGTTTTCTAGCTACATCATTTGAGTCAAAAAGATCTTCTAAGGGAGTTAAACATTTGGGTAAGAAATTAACCTTAAGTTTTGATATATCTGTTTCGTCATGAATAATTTCTTCAATCTCTAATTTCTTTAAGCTATCTATATCAGATTGACTAAATCTAGTTGGTTTATCAAACTTTATACTATTTACATCTAATTTATTCAAATCTATCTCACAATCTAAATCTTGATTTATAGTACAATCTGTGTCTATCTTATAGTTCTGAAATTCACCTTCATTGTTCATAAAATTGTAAATCTGTTCATCCTGAGAAAAAATTTGCCAATACTTGAGGTTGTCTGGAATTATTGGCCTATTTTTGACTTTAGTAGTATATCTGTGATTAGGTTATAATGGTAAATTGCATGTACTAGCAAAGGTTGCTAGACAGTGAGCCTGTATATTTTTCTTTCTAGGTATAGAAAAAAAATTACATTCTAATAAATCATCAGTTAAATCTATCACAATGTATTTGTATCTGCTTATTCTAGGACTGTAAACATAATATACTCCATTTACTTGTTTTATGATCAACTCTGAATCTCCCATGATTAATATTCTTTTGCCTCCTTAGCTCCTAATAATTTGGAGTCCTAGAATGAGGGCTTCATGCTCAGCCATATTATTGGTACATTTGAAATTGAGCCTAAAAGCATGGCCTTCTGAGTGATTAGTCTCCATGTTGGTTATCCAAACTCCTACTCCTGCTCCTAACTTATTTACTGAACCATCAAAGTCCAAACTCCATAGAGATTCATGAAAGATATTATCATTGTTTGGTGCTTTATTTTTATCTATTAGTTTAGTTTGGATTTCATTAGTTTCAGAGTTGCATAGGATAAAATAATCAAGGTCAGTTGGTGCAGAATAAATTAGGTAATTTATACATCTTTCTGCACTACTGACCATGTAATTCATCAATGTTTCCCTATATAACTTTTTAGGGTGGCCAAAAACTGATATAGTAGCATAAGACATGTCCAATTGTAGAGATCCCTGTAACTTTGCTCCCCATGAGCGAGAAAGTAACATTCCATATTTAGGTGGGATATCAGCTACTACAATTTCCATTAATATACTCTTACCAGGATATTGAACTAGTGTCACACAAATCTTTGATTAAACCTAGGCATTTAACTTTACTTGAATCAAATGAAAACAAATCTTTGTAGGGACTTGTGATTTCTAAATTCAGAGTTTCCAATATTGCTTTAGGCATTAGATTATGGGAAGCTCCTGAATCTAGCATGGCATTATGTAAAATTTGATCATGAATGGTTAGACTCGTATAGAAAGGAGGAACTGATCCATCTGCATGTTTTCCATTCACATCTGGGCCAAAAATCAACTCTAGCTGATCATCATTCAGATTTATGGAATCTTCTCCATCATTCATGTTTAATGTTTCAGTTATGGTTGATTTATACAAGTCATGTTTTACCATTTCAGTCAGAGGAATTGGGAATTTTAGCTTTGCAATTTCAGATTGTATGTTGAATGTAGGTTGAGATTTACTGATTTGAATCAATTCTTCCTTAGTAACTGTAGTTTGTGTTGGTTTGTCTTGTTTTTCTACAGTTAGGTTTTCATTTTCAAGTGGTTTTACATTCTCTGTTTGAGTTTCTTGTGTTTTACTACTCCTAACTTTCTTTTCGGGGATTTTTTGTGAAGCAGTAGATGTTATTTCACACTTAGAATTATTAGTAGATGTTTTTGAAGTAGCAGTTTTTGGATCTACTGATTTAGGATCAACAGAAGGTTTTTTAGGATCTAAATTTGTTGTTTTAACAGAATTAGAAGCTTTAACATCAGTATATTTCTGTGAATATTTTGTAGCTTGAGAAACTTCATCAGTAATATCAACAATTTTAGGGCTTGATGCATTTTTAGGACTAGAAATGTTTTGGTAAGAACTAGAGTTTTGCTTATTTTCCCTTGGGCAAATTTGTAGAACTTTTGTTTTGGGAGCTTCTAATGTTTTCTTATTCTAAGTTTGGGAAGTTTTCTTGGTAGAAGACTCATTATTTTTCTTATTTCTAGGGTTATATTTACTGTGTATTTCATTTATAGCATAATCATAACCTTGTTTATAATCAAAGGATTCACTTGAATCTAATTTGAGTTGTTGGAGTTCAAATAATTCATGATCTTCCTGAGTGAGAAAGATAGTATTATTATCATCTATTCCCATTATATTTATTGCATCCTCATCATCATCATTATTCTGAGAACTTTCAGCATAGTTCTCTTGGATGGGGGCCTTATTGTTTGGTCTATGGCTGTTTCTTTTGCTTTTCCTGAATTTGTGTTTTTTTTCTAAAATTGGAATTTCTGATTTGTTGTTGATTATCCCACTGAGGTCTTCTCTCTATGTTGTCTAATCTATCCATCATCCTATCTAAAGTTTTAGCTAATATGTCTATTTTTTAGTGTGAATTGGAATATTATTCTTTAATGGTCACTCTTCTCTCATTTATTAGTCTAGCTTTTCTGGCTAAAATGTTTACTTCTACACTAACAACATCTGTTTGCATTCTTTCTAAGGTTTCTTCATTTCTTTCCCTCAATTGATAAGCCATGTCCATGTCAAATCCATCAGGGAATTTGAGTAAGACATTATCAAGGGTGGGTTTAATATTTGCAGGGATGGAATTGTAAACACTATTATATCTAGTGTAGTAGTCTTGGACTGACTCATTTGGAGCTCTTCTCATGGCATCAAATTCAGACAATATTTGAAGTGGATTATTTTTATTTTCCCATTTATTTAAAAATAATCTATGAAATACAACTAAATCAGTTACACTACTAGCAGCAAGACCTCTAAACCACTTCTTAACTTCTCATGTTAATGTTTATGCAAATAACCTCATTTGAACATCATAATCATCAATCTCATGGAGTTAAAAGAAATCTGTCATTTTATTTATGTTTTGCTGAGCTGTATAATGGGTAGTAGCATCAAACTGTGGTATCTTACTCTGATAGTCTTGAAGCATGTCATGAAGCTGTTGTGGTAAGACTAGGGGAGCATATCTAGCAGCCATAGCTTGAATTTTAGCTTGGCTAGGGAGTAAAGTAGAAGTGCTTGGGGCTGTGCTGGAAATGATAGCTGATGAACTAAAAGTTGTAGTTGAAGTGCTGGGAAATTAAACTGGAATGTATATGGAACTACTAGGGAATGAGGATGGTGTGTTTAAAAAATAAAAAGGTTAGCTAATGGATATAGTGGATGATGTGAGTGGTGGAAATAGTACTCTAGGCTGTAAAGGTAATTTAAGGATAAATGGATTTGTAGATGAGTTGGTAGTGGAAGTTATATATGATGTAATAGCATACAAAGATGAATCTTTAGCTGGTATTATTGTGGTATGTAACTAATAAATTGGAGATTTGTTTGTGTAGGTCAATAATTGAGCTAATTCAATAGCTTCATCAATATCTTTGAGAATAGTAACATTGATTTCTTCAATTTTAATCTGATCTTGAACTTTCTTTGATTTAGAATTTACTGTAATATTTTTCTGTTTTGTATTCAGGAATGAAATAAAAACATGGTCTAAAACAACAGTTTTCAAATCACTTTCAGATTTACTTCTAAATAAAGAATGCTCAAATTTCAGATCAAAATCAATATCTTGTAGACTTACTAACTCTTGTGGTAATGAATTGACTCTTTTTAATGATACTTTAGCTTCTAAATCTTCTAACTGCTTTTTATTTTTACCAGTTTGGTCTGGGTTGTTTACTATAACAGCAGGTTTAGGATCTGGGTTAGACCTAGTATAGTAAATTTTCCTAGAAACCAGAATTACTGTTTTGAATACGCACAACTTATAAAAGCAATCTTAAAGTAAAAGGATGTATAAAATGATTTTCTTTAAGACTAGTTTTATGACTGAGGAATGGCTAGTCCCCAGTATGGTCGCCAGTAATGTTATCACTCTAGTAATTCTAAAGTCGTGAGATTTTTTCTTTTAGTCAAAGAATACTAGAGGTAACCACAAAACAACTTCAAACTCTAGGATCTAGCCTTCCTAGGGTTCAGAGAGGGCTCTCTCTTTAAAATTTAACATTGTTTCAATTTGTAAGTATTAGGCTAGTTATGAAAGTGCAACTTTGGTTTTGTTTTGGTAGATTTGGTGGAAAAGATCACTTGAAAGGAAGGATAGTGGGAAATCTATTTGTCCATTGGTCGAAGGATTCAAAATCAAGTAAAAAGGACTGGGATCAAGGGCAAAAGGTCAAATGTTTTCAGGGAAAGATAGATAACCCTTGAAGATCTTGGAATTTTTTTTTTATGAGGTGGTATGATCAGGATAAAGGGCAATTAAAATCCTTTGATCCCAAAAAGGAAGTAGTAGGAAGATGTCAAACGAGAGAGGGAGAAATTAAGGGTTCCCTACACTGGAAATCAGAGAAAAACATATAAATGATAACTAGTTAAAAACAACGTGCTTTTAACAAATCTTGTAGTAATGCTCCTAGTTATACATTCAGATTTAGAATAAACATAAATAGATGTATGTAACAAAGAAATAAAACAATGACAAGTGACGAAATACTTCACTCCAGATAGCTCATCACAAGAATCCTGAAGTATGATGCCGATTGTTTTGATCTAGCCTGCTAACTCAAATTTTTATACACAAAAAGCTTTCAAGTCCAAGAAGAAATGACTATAACAATCCCAACAGTTTTATTCAACACAAAATACTTCTAAAGATGAAGTATTTATACATATATCTTTACAAAATATCCTAGAATACTTCTAGGAATTATCTTTGGAAAATAAAATATCTTTACAACAATAATAGAGACAGCTACTTAACAAATCAGCAAGTTGTCCTATTTATCCAAAAGAAATAGAAACTGTTTTGAGGATAAGATGTAGTTGGTTGCCTTGGTGTCCTCCTTGCTGGCTCTTAGATATTTTTTCTGATCTGCCTTGTCTGATACTCTTTCTATGATTCTCTTTATTCACTGATACTCTCTAAACTCTAATACTCTTTAACCATAATTAAAAACTATTTACTGCTGTAAAAAATTATATCTTGACTGTAAATCAAACAACAATTTTCTTCCTTCTTTTAGTTGTTTGTCTTGTATCATTCATAATAAATCTGTGAGTGCTTGGCAATCCTTATCTTTAGGAATTTTTATTTTCTTTAATTTCCTAAAGTTTTCATCAGCTTCAGTATATCTAGCAAAGGTTGGCTTAATGATAAACAAGTGTTTTATCTCATGCTGCAAGTAGAATAAATATTCAAAACTCTTGAGTAACACTTTTCCTATTGGTATGCCTTGTCCTGTTGGTTTATTTACCTGTTCTTTTGCAAACTCTCTAATCTTCTTATCATAGTCATTTTGAGGCATCAGTTTATCATTAATGACCATAATATCAGGCGGTCCTTCTTACCTCAAATTTGTAAACTTAACCATAAAATTGGTTATGGTAGTATTCATACTCTCACATTTTTATTCTAGTTGCCTCATCAAATTCTTCTTGGTGGTAACTTTCCTAATTTTTAGGATAGTTTCAGTTCTGTCTGTAATCTTGAGTTCTTCCAACTCTTGTGTATTTTTGTTGTTAAGGAAAGTGATTAGGCTTACAACTTTCTCTGGTTTGTCAGCCAACTCACTTTAGTCTTTTGAATTTCTTCTTGTGCTTTTAGTAATAACTCTCTTTGCTAAAAAATTACCTGAATTGAAGGCCATACATCATGGATGGCTTCAATACCATTGTTCCAAAGGTGATTTTTGATGTATGATATTTGTTCCTTTAATGTCAATTCCTTCTGCAATTTCTTCAACTCTTCATTCAGTCTGATGGAATTTTTTTCATGTGTCTTTGCATTTATCTGAGCTAATTTATTTGACTTCTCAAGATTTTCTACCATCTTTGTCAACCTGTTAATTTCATTTGTCTTTAAAGACATTTCTTCCATTTCTTTCACTATTTTGCTGGCCTCATCTGTAGGTTGTACTGTTGTTGTAGATGATTCAGTAGCTGAGGTTGTGGAAGAAGTCACTGGCACTGCAGTAGCTAGTGGTTCTTTGGGTGCAAAATTTTTAGCTAAAGTTGAAGGCATTGCTGCAGTGATAACTGGAATAACTGTAGGAATTTCTAGTTCTTTCACTGTTTTCTTCTCTTTGACAAGTTTTTCCATCTGTATTTCCATCTCCTTAACCTGGGCTATCAACTCAAGAATTAAATTCACCATGTCATATTTTTCACTCTGTTCCTCTATGACTTATTTTGCTTGAGGATGCTCACTTTGAGGAAGTTTGAGTTGTTTCCTCAAGGATGCTATATCTTCATTTTTCTTTTTCACCAATAGCTATGCTGCTTTGATATTAGTAGGGTCATATCCCACCTACAACACTAGTTATTCTAAGGCCTTTATCCTTAGATCCTTGGCATACAATGAGGCTTTGTCCAACTTCATCTGATCTTGCATGTTGGAGATGGTGTTTTGGAGCTTTTGAGCACTCATGGCTTTATTTGTGATAGTAGAATATAACATTTCAGAGCTTTGTCTATGGAACTCAATTTGATCAAGAGCATGGATCTTATATGTCTAGACTCCAATTCAAATTTCTTATAATCTACCACTGTCTTAGGAGATTTGACTGTTGGCTGCAACACTGACATGATTAGCTTTTGATTAGAATAATCAAATGCATAAAGGAGCCTATTTTTCACAATTGGAGTCTGTTTGAGATATTGAGAATAAATATTATTCTTTATATCTTAATTCTTTAGTTTAATCTTCTTATATTTCTCTTTGATATCCAAATCCATTTCCTCAGCTGCCTGTGAGGAAGAGGCTTCCATGCTTTGATGTCTTTCCATCAACTATGTATCTTCATTATTGATTTCATCATTCTAATTTTTAGTATTTGGTTCATTGATAATCGCAGTAGTTACATTTTTCTGTGGCAAATCTGTATTGGTATTTAAAGGCTCTGTTTCTTCTACATCAATTGTCACTTTTCCTTTACTTGCTGAATCTAATTTGGGCCTTTTGTTATATATCAGCTTGAACTTGGTTTCAATTGTAGATTTTGCCACATAGTCTCCTTCTTCCCTTACTCTTTTAGTGGACTTCTCTGGCTCATTTGCAGTTTCTTTAATGGATTTTTAAACTCTAAGAGTGTTTTTTTGTTTTTAAAATATCTTTCAAATCGATTGCTGGTTCAAATTTTAGAAAAATACCTATTTGTATGCAGGGATTGGGATTTCAGAAGATGTTTATGGGGTTTCCAATGAAACAAAGCTTCTGCAGATTGTCTGGAGAAAAGTACAGCTCCTCGACGGTCTTAAAATGTCACACGGTAAATATTTGCAGATTTTTGGTATGAAAATGGCAAAAAATGGTTGAAAAAGGATGTTTTTACCGTCGGGAAGGCATGGGCATAGGTTAATTCGTAGAATAGAAATGAAATGAATTATATTTCGTAGGTTTAATATGCATTTTGGTTATATTACTTCGACATTGAATGATTTTCACATCGGCAAGAATGGTGGTTTCATAATTCAATAGATCAAAACAACCAGTGGTTATCGCATGACATTACGACAATATGTGATTTTGGCTTGAACCCACGTGATCCAATAAGAAAAGGGCACGTGGAGGAGAGATATAATTACAAAACATCTCATTTCACACAGGTTTTGCATGGGGGTGACCACACAACTTTTCCACGTGATATCAAATGTCAGCTGTCAGATCTGAACTTTGAATGCGAACGGTCGAGATCAGTTGGGAAGGTGTGCCGAAATGGGAGTGGGTCCAATGTGTTTGCATATGCGGAAATGGGTTTTGAAATTTATAAATAAACATTTATTTAATTCAAAACCTTGGGCTATACAATGGCGGGGGGAAAATATAATGTATTTTTAAATTAAAACATTTATAAAATGTTTCAATAAGTACATATACGAGTGCCAATTATTTTATATAGTTTTTTCAAACATTTTTTGCATTTTTTTGAAAAATATAAGGGTGGGATATTTGTTTATGGATAGGTTTAGACCATTCTGATAATTGGGCGGGGATTTTTTATATTTGTGCACATGGGGATATTTATCATTGGTCTAAACTTAAAATAATGGGTTTTGTGGGTTTATTTAAATATAAGGGAATTAATATATACAGGAGGGTCTAGTTTAGGGGTTTAATAGGTTTAGTTAGAAGCTAAGATGAAAAAAGGGTAGTGAAATGGAAACAAAGCACATGTTACCTCTAAGTAAAAATAAATGATTTCTCATATTTGTTGTA
Source organism: Pinus albicaulis (assembly GCA_034641835.2). Classification (NCBI taxonomy): domain Eukaryota; kingdom Viridiplantae; phylum Streptophyta; class Pinopsida; order Pinales; family Pinaceae; genus Pinus; species Pinus albicaulis. The sequence goes on from CM076571.1 coordinate 10,843,876, forward strand.
TTACTTCACTTATACTTAGGATAAATTCTTTTTGAGGGTTTTATGAATGATTTTGAAGGGAATGAAGTTAATTAGTTTATGATTTCAAGTTTACTAAGTAAAAAATGTGTTTTTACTTAGGAGAAAGGGATTATAATGTATGAATGAAGAGTAAATGCTGATAAATGTGGGTTTAATGTAGAACTAATTATTTTTAACTAACCAGTCATCGAGGCTTGGGTCTGGTCCCAACAAAAGTCAGAGAAATGATCTGCGCCTTTTTCACTGATAGTTTAGAACACTGAATACTTGTAGGGGAAGGGAAATTAGTGATTTTTCCCAATGATGCTTTATTACATGATTGCTTAACTTCATTTTACCTACCCAACTTTATTTCTAACATTTTTTCTTCATTTTGTAGGTGCATTTAGGCTTGCAACCTTAAAACATTTTTCTTTCAAATCATAAACTGTCTAAATCTATCTTATTTCATCCGAGGGCTCAGATTAAACTGTTGAGCTCCTCATTATTCTCTACCTATCTACTGATTTGTCAAGTTTAAAATATTTGACAAATATTTATTCTCTATCTAAAACATGAAATTGAAATCATGAAAAGTTAAGATTAAACTATTTAACTGATCATGGATTATGGCATTTATTGACACTCTGCACATAATCATTATTCTTGCAGTAAAAAAGTAAAAGTTGTGGAATTTGGACTTGCTCACTTTTAGGTCTTATTTCTCTTTTTCTTTTAGGGTATATATTTTTCTAAGTCCTTTGATCTTTATTTTAAGAATTTTTACCCTCCTTTTGGATTTTTATTATTTTTCATTTTTTCAAAATATGGGAAAACAACTTGCAAAAAGTAAGGTATGTACATACTTACAAGACTATCAAATTCAATTCAAAAAATTTTGAACCCTATTATTATAGGACCCTAAAATGAGGGATACTCTTCCATTGGCCATGTTACTAAAAGTTACATGAAAATAATCTCAAGGAAACCCCATGACTTGGATTGTGTGGTATGATTATCAATAGATCAATGACATGAAAAATTAAACAGTTCATGAATCAATTGATTGACGAGTTGGAAATGTTAACACTCCACCAGATCTCTAAGGCTGAGAAGAGGCCAACAAAGGTAACCAGAGACCAAGCTCTCGCCAATTAGCTAGCCCTACTAGGTAGGAGAGGGCTCTCTCCAAGGGATCATAGCCAAGAGGGCTAGACAAATTAGGTTTTAGGCTAGATATAGTAGCATAGCGGTTGTTATCACCCTAGTAATTTCTTAAGTTGTGGGATTTGAGTTTTTAGTCAAAGAACACTAGGGGTAACCACAAATTTACTTTAAATCCTAGGATCTAGCCTTCCTAGAATTCAGAGAGGGCTCTCTCTTTAAAATTTATCTTTGTTTGGATTTATGTTTTTAGGCTAGTTATGATAGAACAATTGGTTTTGTTTTAAGGGTTTTGGTGGGTAAAAATCACTTAGGATTAAACTAGAGAGATATCTACTTGTCCATTGGGCTATGGAGTCTAAGTCTAGATAGTAGTACTAGAAGGCAAGGCCAAAAGGGTACAAATGTATTCAGGTGAAGGTAGATAATCCTCAGAGATTTGGGAAAAGGTTTTTGATAAAATGGTATGATCGGGATAAAGGGAAATGAAGGATCCTTTGATCCGGAAAATGGAAGAAGGAGGCAGGGGTCAAACGGGAGTAGGAGCAATGAAGAATTCCTAACACCGGAATTCAGTAGAAAAAATTTAAATGGTAACTTAGTTAAAAACAGGGAGAAAAAGGCTAGTCATGTAGTAATATTCCTAGTTACACGTTAAGAAAGATCAAACACATAATGAATTGCATGAAACTTAGAAAGGAAACAATGAAAAGAAGAGATGTACTTCACTCTTCAACTTATCACAAGAATCCTGAATTATGATGCCACTTTAGCTTTGTCCAATCTGCTACTTTGAATTCAACACATGAGAGCCTCCAATGTATCAGCAAAAGTCTATAGTAATCTTAGCAATTTTATTCCACACTTAACACTTATAATACAGAAGTATTTATACAAAATGTTGTTTACAAATATCCCAGGGAAATGTAGGAATATCTTTAGGAAATACAAAATATCTTTACAAAATAAGAGGGACAGCTGCTTAACAAATCAACAAGTTGTCCTCTTATCCAAAATATATAGAACAACTTTATCTAACAAGGAGATTTTTATTGAATAGTTGTCCTGCTTGCTGGCTATTTATGAAATATCTTCTTTTGAGTTTCCTTGGCTGACACCCTTTCCTCTGATACTCTTCAACGTTGCCTCTTTAAACACCGATACACTTTGACTAATATTTCACTCTTTACTGCTGTAAAAAGAAGTCTTTTTTGCAGTAAAAAATTAGTTGACTGTCTTCTTTGTTTCACTTTCTGTTTGACTATTTTTTATGTAGTTTTCTTCACTATTTTACTTTTTCACTGTTTACATTAAATCAGTGAATGCATGCCATTGCTTTGCATTTGGAATTTTCACACTTTTTAGCTTTCTAAAGTTTTCATCAGCGTCTATGTACTTGGCAAAGGTAGGTTTGAAAACAAAAAGATTCTTAATCTCATGCTGTAGAAAAAACAAGTCTTCAAAATATTGAAGGATGACCTTTCTTGTAGGAGTGCCCAATGGCAGTGGTTTGTTGACTTGTTCTTTTGAAAACTCCCTTATCTTCTTATCATACTCTTTTTGGACCATTAATTTGTCATTGAAAACATGAATATCTGGTAGGCCTTTCTTCCTCAAAATAATGTATTTTGCCAAAAACTTAGTAATGGAAATGTTCATGGCTTCACATTTTTCCTCTAGGATGTTCATCAAATTTCTCTTGGTCACAACCTTCTTGATTTGTAATATTATCTCAGTTCTGTCCTGTACTTGTAACTCTTCCAATTATGCTCTGTTCTTACTGTGTTAGGAAAGTGATGAGTTTTAAATCCTGTGATGGCTTATTAGCTAACTCATCCTTGGTTTTCTGAATCTCAGTTTGGGCTGCTAACAGTAAGACTCTCTGCTCATAGATGACCTGAATTGAAGGCCATTGAGAATGTATGGCCTCAATAAAATTTTTCCAAATATGATTCTTAATGAAGGAAATCTGTTCAGTAAATGTTAACTCATTTTGTAAATTCTTCATTTGTTCTCCAATTCTGTTGGCTCTCTGCTCATGGTTTTTAGCAGTTATCGAGGCTATTTTGTTGGTGGCTTCAAGACTTTGAATCATCGTTTTCAAGCTATTTATCTCATTAGTTTTCAAGGACAATTCCTCCATAGCTTTCACTATTTGACCTGCTTCATCTGTTGGTTGTACCTGTGTTGTTGAAGAATCTGTGCCTGATGTAGTAGCTGAATGCACTGGCACTGCAATTTCCAATGGCTCATTAGGTGCTAATTTTTCTCCCAGCGTGGAAGTCACAGTTGTAGTAATAACTGGTATCACTGTAGGAATAATAGGAGCAATAGTTTCATTCACAGTCTCTTTCTCCTTAATAATTTGATCCATTTGGGTCTCCATATCTTTAAATTGAGCAGTCAGTTTGAGGATTAACTGCATCATTTCTTCTTTTTTTGTTTGATCATGAAGTATTTCTTTAGTATGTGGGTTCTCACTTTGATGAAGCTTTAGTTGTTTCCTCAAAGCTACAATATCTTCATTCTTTTTCTTAATCAATAATTCAGCTGCCTACACATTTGAGGGATCATATCCCACCTGTATAATTAAATATTCTAAGGCTTTAATCCTTAGGTATTTAGCATACAAAGAGCCTTTTTCCAGCTTCATTTCATCTTGCATGTTGATAATGGTATTCTGCAACTTAGTATCACTCATAGCCTTTTTCACCACAATTGAATATAACATTTTTGAGCTATGTGTATTGAATTCAATTTTATCTAGCTCATGCACATTTTCAGTATCTACTTCAAACTCAACCTTTTTATAGTCTGCCATTGTCTTATGTGTTGAAGTATTTGGTTGTAGATATGACATAATCATTTTATTTATGGAATAGTCAAAGGCTGTTAGTAGCCTATTTTGGTTTCCTGGTTTTTGCTTAAGAAAATGAGAATAAATCTTAGACTTGATTTCTTCATTCTTTTTCTTGATTTGCTTGTACTTTTATTTGATATCTAAGTATTTTCCTCAGCTTTCTGTGAGGAAGAAGCATCCATATTTTGTTTTTCAATCATCTGGGTATCATCTTTACCTGATGTTTGATCTTTTCCAATCTCTACAAGAGTCTCATTGATTATCACTGTGGCTTCATCATTGTTTACCTTAGGCTCATTTGTATCCTCAACATCAATTACCTTTTCTTTCTCTATGGAACTGAATTTGAGCATTTTATTGTAAATAAACTTGAATTTAGTATCTGTGGTGGTCTCAGTTGTATAGGTTCCTTCATCTCTGCCTCTTTTTGTTGAAGTTTCAAGATTTTTTGCAACTACCATAGCTTGTGTAGTATCCATTTGTCCTGCTGGCTCTGCATTGATGACTGTATCTGTCAATGTGTTTTCCACCCATTCTATCTGATTTGAAAACTTCTCAATTTTTGGCTTTGGTTCATGTATAAATGGTGGAAGTTTTCATTTAACTCTTAAATCACTCAATATCCCTTGAGGATCATAGCTCCATGGAAATCTCTCCTGGAATTTAAACTCTACTAGTATCTTGGTGATTTCCTTTTCTGCTTCTCTGTTATTTATGATGAAAGGCCCAACTTGACTTTTAAGCTTGAATTGGGTCTTTTTCCTGGTAGCTAAGAAGTTTATGGAGTCAGAATTTATAGTTTGCCTTAAGTATTCCAATGCAAAAACTCTCTTTCACATGTATTTTGGCAACTTATAAGGTAATAAGTTTGAGCCAAAAATTCTTATCTCTGTGTGTTTTTCATTAAGGAACCAGTCTCCCATTTTGCTATGTTTTGTTAGTTGCAATATCCTCTTCATATCTTCATTCACTCTAGGTTGCTCTGCTTTATATAATATATTCATTGCTATATGGAGGAAAAGGTCTGATAAATCTGTATAAGTGAATCCATTTCTTTCTTTCTTCGGCAAGGAAGTCCAGAAGATAATGGACAGAGGCTGGCCCTCTAAGTCCATTTTTTGCAATGAAATTGGAAAATTGTCAGCTTGGAAGAACAAAAAAAAATGAAATAAGTATGATGAGTACCTAAACACCTGTTCAGTGGGTAGTCCGGTCAATTGGTGATGAATGCTATCAGCTATAAAACTTGCATAGTAAAAAATGAGTGCAGGGGGTTGACCTGGAGATAATGTGGACAAAAAACCAAGAATGGATTCATCAGTGAATCCATCTGTGAAGTATCCCAATATAAAAGATAACATGGAAATGATATTCCTTGACCCTTCTGGAAATTTGGTAGTTGAATAAGGAGGGTTCAACTTAGGGATGTCAACATGGGAAGGCATGAAGTCCTGAAATATCATGAACTTCTTTGGGAAATCCAATCTCAAGTACAACTGGGTTAAATATTCAATAGAAAGGGGGACTAAATGAGGAACATATGGTAAATGCAACATTTTCCTCATTTGGTAAATGCAACATTTGATTTATGGATTCTGCTGCGATTGTAAAAAGGACCTCTCTGTCTGCATTAACAATAGCTCTTTGGTCTAGTACATAATATTGTTGACACAATCTAACAATATCCTGTCCAGGATGAGTCAAAGGAACTACATATTGGGGCAAGTGAGTTTCCCAAATAGGTATTTCATCTTTATCAAGGTATTTATCATAGCACCAATTGTGTATTTCCAAACGGTAAAATTCTACCAGAGGGTTAGCAATTTTGTAATCCATATCAGTCAATGGAAGGGTTTCTATAGTAGGTACTCGTGGCAAAAGTGGATTTACAGACTCAGTGGTTTTAGCAGTAAGTGCAAGAGTAGATTTGATGGCTTTTAATGCTTCAGATTTGGAAGGCTTGGTTCCACCATGTTTAATAGGCTTAGAACCCCCAGCTTTAGTTGTCATCTTATTTTTAATCATTTTTGAATAACTAATGCAAGCTTAAACTGTTTGCAAAAGTTGTATTTCTTTAAAAAGATGGTAAATTTAGTAATTTATAGGCCAAGGAGAGTCTTGGTGGGTTCTTATTTCTCAATTAGGTATATGGGATATGCAAAACTGGTTTAAGACAGAAAACGAGGGTTTTCTGAATGATTTGAACTATAAAAAGGTGTTTTTAGGATATATTTGAGCTTCAACCTCCTCTTTGTTCTTTGAAATTGATTTTAAGCAAACACAACCAAGGAAATTGGCTTTAGAAGGGGATTTTTGAACACAACAATTTCTAGGGAAAATTTGCGAGGGTTTGGCCTGTTTTGGGAATTTTTTGGGAATTTCTCTTTTGTGAATTATCATAATTTGACAGTTTGTTTTTCTTAAAGATAGTTCAAAATTGACTGTACAGGGTTTTAAACTGTGGAAAAAATACCTTTAATTGCAGGTATTTGAATTCTTGAAAGGGTTTCTGAAATGTTGAGGCCAAATGAAGGTCTGATCTAGCTGGTTGAAGTAGAAAATGGATCTTTCGGTCTTCAAACAGGGGATTTGCAGTGAAAATGGGGAGTTTCCATGGATAAAATCGTGTTTCAGGAACTTTATCACAGTCGGGAGGCTTCAATACAGTCAGGCAAAGCTCTTTTTTTAGTTAGGAATACGCAATTAAACATTAAAATAATGTTTCAAAGTTTTTAACCTTTGGAACTAATTACCATTAATGTATTAAATGCCAGTCTTATCACAGGCAAGAGACCGTTTGGATTTTTAAATGCGAAAACCAGCAATGGTTTTCGCATTGGATAATGGTGGTAAGTTGTTTTTCTCCGAATGAACACGATCGAATAGTTTCGCGCCACGTCGAAGGAGGCGGAAATGGGAAACCACCCATTTCGCGTCCATTTTGGATTTGGGCAGACGTTTGGTTTACGGGCGCGATATGGATCTTGCACCGTCGGATCATTGGGAAGGGCGTGAACAACGGAGATTTGATGGGAAGGTGCAGTCGAATAGATGTGGGACTGAGGTTTACTTTTGCGTTGGGAAATTGATAATAAAAACTTCGTATTGTATACAGTATAACCAAAGTTTTATATCAATAAGGGGTTATATATAAGCGGGGCTTATGTGTAGTAAAAAAAGGTTTAAAAGTATATGAGTGGGGGCGCATGGAGCGGGACTATATATATATTGCAAAGGTTTTTGGGTTTAAGTTTGGTTCAGACTAAACTTTATAATAAGCGGGGAGTATGTTTTTTTTTCAAATAGATAGGATATGACCGAAAAATTATCCATATATATTTTTTGTTTTGTTATATTATATAGTTATTTTAAACCATGGTGGGTTTAATAACTATAGGGGGCGGGTTATTTGATTAATGTTAGTTTTAGACCAAAGGGGGTATAACTTGGGATTTTAATTCAGCATGTGCGTATTAACTTTGCTCTAAAAACTATATAATAGTGGGTTTTAGGGGGGATATTTACATAAAGGGAATTATATAGGTAGGAAAAGGAAATTTTAGGTATTTAATAGCATAAGTTAGAAATTAATATGACAAGGGGAAAGGAATACACAAAAATACACTTATATGACTAAGTAAAGTGAAAATTTTAAAGAAATGCTTATTATTTCATAAATTCACCACTTTTACTCAGGATAGAGTGCTTTTTGAAGGTTTGTATGCTTTATGAATGAAGAGAGTTAATTTAATGGGATTTTATGTATCATTGAGTAAAAAAGGAGTTTTTTACTTATGAAAATTAATTAAATGTATGAATGATGAATGAATAATGGTGAAGGAGATTTTCTCATAAAAATTCAACATTTTCCACTATCCAGTCACTAAGCCTTGGGTCCAGTCCCAACAGAAGTCAGAGAAATGCTCTGAGCCTCTTTGATTGGAAGTGTAGAATATTGAAGACTTATAAGGGAAGGGAAATTAGTAATTTTCTGCCCGGTGATGAATATTACATGATTTTTCCTTCTTTCTACCTACTCAACATTAATCTAACATTTTTTCTTCCATTTTGCAGGTGCATTTGAGCTTGCTACCTTGAAACATTTTATTCTTTTGAAAGCATAAAAACTATCTAATTCTACCTTATTTCATCCGAGGGATCAGACTAAACTGATGAGCTCCTCTTTATTCTCTATCTATTTACTGATTTGTCAGGATTAAACTGTCTGACAAAGCTTTATTCACTATCTAAAACAGGGAAATTGAAAACATGACAAGTCAATTTTAGACAGTTTAACTCATCATGGATTATGGCATTTATTGACACACTACCATAATAATTTGCAAAAAGTGAAAAGTAGTGGCATTTGGACTTGCACACTTTCGTGTTTTATTTTCATTTTTTTTTCTTTTGGGGTCTACATTTTTTAAGTCCTTTGATCTTTCTTTTAGGACTTTTACCCTCTTTTTAAATTCTATTTTTTTCTTTTTTACAAAATATGGGAAAACAACTTGTAGAAATCAAGGTATGTACATATTTTACAAGACTATCATAAGTCAATTCCAAATTATGAATCCTATACTTATAGGACTCTAACAGCGGCTTCACATGGGGATGGCATTTCCTGGTGAAATGTCAAGAATTCTAAGATGATTAGCCTTCAATTTTGACCTTGATGATCCAGTAGTTATCTTTCGTTTTCTGCAAACATTCATATTTATGAAATTTTACTCTTCAAAGCTTAGGCCCTTCTCTCTGAGCTTCAACTTTGGAAAGAAAATATCCAATCAAAACTAAAACTTCAATGGATATTTACAATGATGTAAAAAGTAACTGGGACTAACTATTGGTTAACTCATAAGAATTGTAGTGTTTAAGCATTCTACCATTAACTGGTCCTTCTTGAATATATGTTCCATCCAAATCTTTGATGAAGAAATAATTGTTACCCCTATATCCATAAATTACATATGGTCCTTTCCATAGAAAGTCAAACTTTCCATGCTTGCCTTTTTCTTCTGTCCTGGAATCCCATTTTAATACTTTATCTCCAATGAAAAAGTAATTTTCTTTACTTCTTTTGTCAAAAAATTTCTTCATTTTGTCTTGAATGACTTGAGATTTTTCATAGACTTCTTCCCTTGTTTGTTGTAGATGAATTGTTTCATTTATCCTCCTTTGTATATCATTTAGCTCTACTTGTGATTCTTGAATGATCTTCATTACTGGAACACCTAATGATGATGGGAAAATTGCATCCATCCCATATACAATTTGGTAAGGAAAAGTTCCAATTGAATTTTTGGTGGTAAGACTATCTACCCATAAGGCATAGACTAAATTTTTATTCCAAGTTTTCTTGTTATCCTCAAGTAGTTTTTTAATGATATTCACAAGGCTTTTATTTGAAGATTTAGCTAGGCCATTACCCTGAGGGTAATAACCAGTAGAGTGGCCTAGGGTAATATGGTACTTGTGACAGAAGGAAATCATTTTCTTAGATTTAAATGATGTTGCATTATCAATAATTATTTTCTGTGGGCATCCAAATCTAGATAAAAGGTTGTTTTTTATGAAAGAGATAATGACTGATTCAGTGGCTTGTCTGGTAGGAATGGCTTCAATCCGCTTAGTAAAGTAATATGTTGGAGTCAAAATACACTTGTGTTGGCCAGAAGATGGAGGGTGAATTTTGTAATATTACTACTTAGCCTAAGCTAAGGGGGATGTTCATTTTTGTTTTAATTTCTATTGCATGAATAAATGAATAAAGGAGGACATGTAAAACTCCTAAAAAGACTGAATAAATCAATGCACATGTGAACACAGATAAATCAGGGCCATGTAAATAATCACTTGCAGGTGTGAAAGGGGTTTGAGCTATGAGACTGGGTCAACCTTGACCAAATCTACAATGTTGTCTAGGTTCAATGTATCTCCTAAAGGGATAGCGCAATTTTAGAAGGAGGCCCATCATGTGAAAAGAGCTAACTCGTCAAGGTGGTTTAGGGTTTGCAAAGGCTCTCATCTTATAAAATGAAAGGGAAGGCAGCAAGAGAAGGTTGTTGATTGAACATATTTCTAAGTATCTTATCTGTTTAGACAAATACCATTCTCTGTTGTTTAGTGGAGGATTGTTCTTGGAGTTCCTATGCAAGGATTTCACCTCTTCCTTTGAGGGTTCTTGGAGGAGTATTTGCTAAATTGATCCACTATCAGGGTTGAGCCCAATCTCTACTTACAATTGCAGTGTTGATCCATTGAGGTTCACTACTCTTGCAAGCTACAGCAAGTGGGATTCTATATCTGCAGATATCTAGCTGGTTTTGGGAGCCTCTTCTCATGGAGTGTGTCTTTTAACCTCCTGGAAGAGTGCCTCTCCTATTTATACTTTAGATATATAACTTGGCAGTGGCCATCCATGTCATTTTTAGCTACAGCTTTGTTTCCATTGATGGACTATGTTATTTTTATTTGAGGTTCTTTATGGTGTTTTGATTCCATTTTTGATCATAGATATCTGGTGCTGGGCTTTGCCTTTCACTTTGGTGATCCATGGATTAGCTTGCTGATCCATGTTCTATTTAGATCTAGTATTTTGTAATGTAATGTCATATTCATAAATTACTAAATAATTTTATAGATCTACAACTTGTCTCTCAGATCTACTATTATTTATGCATGATTTGGTCAAAACCCCAAGGGGATCTTGTAAAGAAAACTATCTAGTTTCCAGATCTGATATAGATCTGATGTTTTGTCCACAGATCTGTCCTAGATCTGAGTTGTAATATGCAGTTGCTACAGCTCCTGAAAATAACGTTGTTGAGCCATTTCTGCTGATATATATATGTGTTGTAGCTTTCTTTTCTGAAGATATCTTGCTCTATTGTCTCATGTAATCTACTGTATATTGAAAGAGCTTCACTTTACTTTTGATCTGTTGTTGTACATTCATTTTTTAATCATATTTTATGGCCTCCTACTCATATTTTCCAATACTGCGTTATTCTTGAAGCAGTTTGTTGTGCGTAGCTGCAACCCCTCTTGTAGGGTGATTTCCAGCTAGACTAGGTTGTGGGAGATCTATTTACCACACCTATTTTGATTTGTTTTTGCTCCCCTATTGGATTTAGACTCCAGATCTGATGATCTAAGGGATCCACATGCTTCAAACTCATTTATGTACATCAATCTCCCAAGAAGTGCGTTATTTTTCCAAGCTTGTTGTGTAATCCCAATTTGGGAACATTATAGTGGTATCAAAGCTCCTTTCTTGGCACAGCCTGTGCTTGCCTTGGAGAATTAGCCATGTTGCATTCAGAAGAAGATGATCCTCTTACTGAGAGGGAGAAGAGGTATCATAACAGAAGTCATAAGAAGTATGACTACACTACTGATGATCCTGACAAGGGTCAAGACAAGGGTAAAGCCCCTAAAGCTGTGAATGATAAAGAAGTAGAATAGTTTGAAAAAGCTCTTTTGGAGACCATACAAGGTCTTGCCAAAGAGATCAAGGATATGAGGGTGGACAGAATGAGGGAATCTCCTGGGAGATTCCAGCTGGGAGAAAGCTCTGATATGTGTCATCATGGGACTGGTCAATCAGTGAATCTGCCACAAGCCCCACAAGATTCACAATGCTCCACTATGCCTACCTTCTTGGCTGTGGATAATGAAGGACCATAAGAGAAAGCTTCCCTTGAAGATTCCTTTGTGGAGTATGATTCTCAGAGTCCGAGATTCAAGGACCACTTGAGTTTCCAAGATTTTTGTCACCTCAAGGACAAAAGAAGACTAAGGCAGCAGTATAGAGATGGTGGATTCTTCCATGATAGACATCGCTCTATGGACATATTCTTTTTGCCCAAGTTTGATGGATCATCCTCCAGTTCTGCCAAGGCATGGGTATAAAAGCTGGATATTTACTTCCAGTTGAACAAGGTCCCTGAAATTGAAGCCATCAAGATTGCAACGCTGCACTTTGAGGGAGAAGCACACAATTGGTGGTTCCATGGGCTGTCTACATTGGGACATATCAATGTGACTACCTACTCTGAGTTTACTAGAAGACTGGTGGAGAGGTTTGACAGGAAGGATCCTAAAGCACCCTTCATAAGCCTTGCAAAGCTGAAGCAGTCAGGAGATGCAGAGACTTATATCTCTGAGTTTCTGAGATTATCAGTCATGGTCCCTGATCTATCTGTAGCCAGGAGGGTCTACATGTTCATTGATGGTCTGGAGGAACCTTTGCATGGGTTGGTTAAATCTACCAAGCCCATCACTTTACATGATGCCATTGAGAGGGCTAGAGACCTCTAAGACGCCTTGCCAAAATCAAAGGAAACTTTCCAAAGCAAGGCTTATCACTTTTCTAAGGGTAAGGATGGGAAAGCGACTCCTCCCAAGGAGAGCTCTTTGAAGAAGCCTCTTGATATTGATCTCAGGAGGGAATTGAGGAAGAAGAATTTGTGCTTCACTTTCCAAGAGTCATGGGCACCAAGACATAGGTGTGCTACTAGAAAATAACACTACATAGCAGTATTCTAAGATTTTGAGGAGGAAGATGAAGATGATGAACCTAGGAGGGGTCATATCACTGATGATGATGAGGAGGAAGATCAAACACCATCCAAAGATGGGAAGGGAGCCTTTTCTCCAACAAGTGGGAATCTTGCCTCTTTGAGAGGAGTGCCTAAGTACTTGACCCTAAGAGTACAAGGTTAAGTCATGAATCAGAGAGTATCTGTCCTGATTGATAGTGGGGCAACCCACAACTTTATTGATGTTCATCTTGTGGAAAGGAGAGGAATCCCCACTTATACCTTTGAGGGGTTCTTTGTTTTGGTCCCAGGAGATAGGACCATGAAATGCATGCAATATGTACCCTCACTCTCTGTCACTATGGGATCCTACACTTTGGTGGACCACTTATTTGTAGTTGACATACCAGACACGAACATCATTTTGGGTGTCTAATGGCTAATTACCTTGGGGAAGGTTACCACTGATTGGAAAGCTTTGCAGATGGAGTGGGTGGACTTGAAGAGTGGGAAACCAAAAATGATTCAAGGCATGCACACTTATCCTTCACCTAATGTTTCCACACAAACAACAAAGATTGATTTGCACAGTGGAAGCAGGGATCTCACAATTCCTTCTCTCATGTTCATGAGGATGCTGCAAGGGACATTCTTATCTCATGGAAAGCCACCTAGAATGCCATCAGATTCAGATCTTGTGGGATAAACCTCACAAAATGCTGCTCCAAATCTAGATCCAGGAAGGATTGGAGCAATGGAAGACCAAGCTACAAAACTGTGGGAGGAGAAGAATGGGAGGGTCAACCTTCCAACAAACCATTTTGGCATGTGTGATGTCAAAGAGACAATCAGCAACAAGATAAGCACTCCACTAGATGTATCAGCAACACTGTCATTGTTGAGCAGTGTGGATCTTTATTGGAAATCTCAATTGCTTTTAGAGTATTCAAAATATATCCACACAAGTATGATACTAGATGGCATGCAACAAGAAGAGGGCTACTTAGTCCAAGGGGGAGACATCTATTATCATGGTAAGGTATTCTTGGCTAGAGCCTCCAAGCTGAAGCAAAAGATCCTACAAGAAGCATATGAAGAATTCTTCCTCAGCGATATGTATTCAATGAAGATCTATTCACTGATCATGAAGAGTTTTGATTGGGAAGGCATGAGAGAGGACTTACATCAACACTTTCAAGAGTGCACTAGCTAAGGAGGATTGGGGCAGCCAATGGACTCTTTACAAGAGTCATCTCAACCAATATTCCTTTGCTTGAGAGGAGGGGAATGCTCATGCACAACTCCATGTCTGTGAAGGACTATGATGGTAAAGGATTTGATCATGATAAGAAAGTTGTATTTTTTGATCCATTACATTCCTTTTCCATGTTTTTACAGGATATGACTCCTAAAGGGAGTGAGAAATCATGTGGATCTCATATTTTGTTGGGGGCCAATGGAAATTTTGAACTTGGCCACTCCCTTGTTGTGCAAATGGATACTTCTTTTCATGATGGGTGCTTCCCAAAGGCACCAAACTTATGTAACACCTTTAGGCATGTTAAGGTGACTCATGCAGCAAAAGTGTGGTTGGAATGCCACTTACCACACCTAAATATAATGAAGACAAGAGGTGCACTGCACTGGCATCACATGTGGGATTTTGACCCACCTCCTCAAGTGCAGGTTTCAGTTTTCATATATGTAGTCTTGCTTCCATACATTGATGATATAGTTGTATTATTTATGGGATTGTATGGACAGAGGATGGGTAGTGTGCATGTACCACATGGTTTGGAACTCCAACTTGTACTTCATGATACATGTTTTAGATGTAGCATTGCTCCAACTATGTTTATTTCTGTTGAGTTTTTCACTCCTGAAGGGATGGACTATGCACATATTATGTTGGCCTTGGAGGAACAATTCATGATGCTTTGGCTTGTTGAGCACTTGGATTATGATTAGGACTTGATCCTTGATGATGCCAACAATGAAGGAGGAGAAGTACTACATCTCTTACCCTATCAGTTGCTTCAGGAAAAGCAACATTTTGGAGGAGAGGATTGTAATATTCCTACTTAGCCTAAGCTAAGAGGAATATTCATTTTTGTTTTATTTTCTGTTGCATGAATAAATGAATAAAGGAAGACATGTAAAACTCCTAAAAATACTGAATAAATCAATGCCCATGTGAACACAGATAAATCAGGGCTATGTAAATAATCACTTACAGGTGTGAAATGGGTTTGAGCTGTGAGACTGGGTCAACCTTGACCAAATCTACAACGCTATCTAGGTTCAATGTATCTCCTAAAGGGACAACGTAGTTTTAGAAGGAGGCCCCTCATATGAAAAGAGCTAACTCATCAAGGTGGTTTAGGGTTTGCAAAGGCTCTCATCTTATAAAAGGAAAGGGAAGGCGCAAGAGAAGGTTGTTGATTGAACATATTTTTGAGTATCTTGTCTATTTAGATAAATACTATTCTCTGTTGTTTAGTGGAGCATTGTGCTTGGAGTTCCTATGCAGGGATTTCACCTCTTCCTTTGAGGGTTCTTGGAGGAGTATTTGCTGAATTGATCCACTATCAGGCTTGAGGCCAAGCTCTACTTAAAATTTCAGCGCTGATCCATTGAGGGTTTGCTGCTTTTGCAAGCTACAACAAGTGGGATTCTAGATCTGCAGAGATCTAGTTGGTTTTGGGAGCCTCTTCTCATGGAGTGTGTCTTTTAACCTCTTGGAAGAATGCCTCTCTTGTTTATACTTCAGATCTGTAACTTGGTAGTGGCCATCCATGTAATTTTGAGCTACATCGTAGTTTCCATTTATGGACTATGTTATTTTGATATGAGGTTCTTTATGGTGTTTTGATTCCAGTTTTGATCAGAGATCTATGGTGCTACGCTTTGCCTTTCACTTTGGTGATCCATGGATTAGCTTGATGATCCATTTTTTGTTTAGATCTGGTATTTTGTAATGTAATGTTATATTCATAAATTACTACATCATTTTATAGATCTGCAACTTGTCTCTCAGATCTACTCTTATTTATGCATGATTTGGTCAAAACCTCAAGGGGATCTTGTAAATAAAACTATCTAGTTTCCAGATTTGATATAGATCTTACGTTTTGTCCACAGATCTGTCCTAGATCTGAGTTGTAATATGTAGCTACTACAGCTCTTGAAAATGACATTGTTGAGCCATTTCTGCTGATGTGTGTGTGTGTGTGTGTGTGTGTGTGTGTGTGTGTGTGTGTGTGTGTTTGTTTGTTTGTTTGTTGTAGCTCTCTTTTCTGAAGGTATCTTGCTCTATTGTCTCATGTAATCTACTATGTATTGAAAGAGCTTCACTTTACTTCTAATTTGCTGCTATAAATTCATTTGTTAATCATATTTTATGGCCTCCTACTCATATTGTCCAAGACTGCGTTATTCTTGAAGCAGTTTGTTGTGCATAGTTGCAGCCCCTCTTGTAGGGTGTTTTCCAGCTAGACTAGGTTGTGGGAGATCTGTTTACCACACCTAGTTTGATTTTTTTTTGCTCCCTTCTTGGATTTAGACTCCAAATCTGATGATCTAAGGGATCCAAGGGCTACAAACTCATTTCTGTACATCAATCTCCCAAGAAATGCATTATTTTTCCAAGCCTACTGTGAAATCCCAATTTGGGAACATTACAAATTTCCCCAATGAAGTCTAAACCCCATTGTTGAAATGGCCTTTCAGCAGAAATAGGCTTTAGAGGTAAAGGTAACAACTTCTTTTTTCCTTCAAAAATATAACATTTATGACATGAAGTAACAAATTTTTTCACATCAGCAAATAAGGTAGGCTAGTAAAAACCAGATCTAAGAATCTTATCTGCAGTACTTTTCCAATATAAGTGTCCTACACAATCACCTGCATGAAATTCTTCAAGAATTTTATCAGCTTCTGATTTTAGTAAACAATTCAATAATATCCCACTTTGTTCTTTCCAAAAAAGCACATTATTCAAAATACAAATTCTCATTGCTTTAATTTTAATGAATCTGGCTTTAGTCCTTGTTAATCCAAGAGGAGCTTGTAAGTGTGTAAGTACACATATAATATCTGAGTACCATGGTGAAATATCTAAAAAATATTCACTGATCAATGGAGTTGCCATCTCTTCCTGGTTATCAACCTGAGCAAAAAAATTTATATCTAATGCATTACTATTGGATTCAGCCATCAATTTGGCTAATCCTTGTCCTTTGATGAGTTTAGTTGGTTTAATCTCTATGTCATATTCTAGGATAGTGGCAATCCACTTACCTCTTCTTCCATCAAGACCATCTTGAGTAAGAATGTCTTTTACTACAGAATTAGGGACATAGGCAATAACGTGGGAGTAAATAATGTAAACTCTGAAATCTTTTATAGCTTTAACCAAGGCTAAAACTTGTTTCTCCATTATGTTATATTTCAGAGGTGCATCTCTAAGGGTTTTATTGAAAAAGGATATAGGCTGTTCAAAACCTTGATCATTCTTCTGTAGCAGAACTGCAACAATGGTATGCTCTGAGGAAAATGAAAAAATTATAAAGTCTTTTTTGAAATCTGGACTGATTAAGACTGGTGTTTTAGTTAAAGCTTGTTTAATAGAGTCAAATGATTTTTTTTCTTCAACTGTCCATTTTAAAACTGAGTCCTTTTTAAGCATGTTATTCAGTTCTCTAATGATTTCTGCTAAGTCAGAAATAAATCTTCTCAAAAAATAAATTTTACCTAAAAATTCTTGTAAATATTTGATATTTCTTGGTGGATGAATGTTTAGGATGGCCTCTTTTCTTGCAGGATCTATCCTAATACCTTCCTTTGAAATTATGTGTTCTAGTAATTTTCCTTCCTCTAGTCCAAAAAGACTTTTCTTGGGGTTCAAAGATATACAAAATTTTCTACATTTAATAGAAATTTGTCTCAGATGATCCAAGTGTTCATTATCTGACTTAGAAAAAACAGTAACATCATCTAAATAAATAACCAAGAATTCATGTATTTACTTTGCAAAGGCTATGTCCATATCTCTTTGAAATGTAGTTGAAGCATTCATCAAACCAAAAGGCAATTTCACATACATGAAAGTGCCCCAAGGAGTGGTAAAAGTTGTTTTAGCTTGGTCTTCCTTTTGAACAAGAATCTGGTTATATCATGAAAAACCATCCAATAAAGATATCCTAGAAGAACCAACTACCCTTTGTAAAATATGATCCATCTTGGGTAAAGGGTAATTATCCTTCAAAGATACTTTATTTTGATTCCTAAATTCTACACATAATCTAATTTCACCTATTTTCTTTCTGGTAGGTACTAAGTTTGATACCCAATCAGAATATCTGATTGGTTCAATGATTTGGGCATCATACATGTGTTTAACCTCCTTTTCCATCAAAAGTAATAAGATAGGATTAATCCTCCTCAATTTTTGTTTAAATGGTTTCTGGTCATCTTTTATAGGAATCTTATGTTGAATTATGTTTGTGTCATAAGCTTTAAGATCTTCATAACTCCATGCAAACAAATCTTGATATTCCTTTAAAAGTTCAATGTATTTTTCTTTTTCTTGAGGAGGTAATGATTTTGACAGTTTAATATTTTTTGGCTTTAATTCTGTCCCAATGTTACATTCTTCAATGTCAAACCTGACTGGTTCCATTTTTGGTTTTTTAGGCACATCACTGGAATCAAAAAGGTCCTCTAAAGGAGTTAAACCCTTAGGAAAAAAATTATCTTTTAGATCTAACATGTTAATTTCTTCTTCCATGATTTCCTCTATATCTACTTTCTCTAATTTATCTATGTCAAATTGAGTAAATACAGTGGGTTTGTTAAATTTATGTACATATATGTTATCTATTTCACAATTAAAATCTGAATCTCTATTACAGTCTAAATCTATCTTACAATTTTTAAATTCTTCTGCATTACTCAAAAAATGGTAAATTTGTTCATCTTTAGAGAAAATCTGTCAATATTTGACATTTTCTGGGAAAATGGGTCTATATTTAACTTCAGCAATATACCTATGTGTTGGTTGAAAAGGTAAGTTACATGTGCTAGCAAAAGTTTCTAAGCAATGTGGTTGAATGTTCTATTTTCTAGGTATATTAGCAAACTTACATTCCAATAAATTTTCACATAAATCAGTTGTTGTATCTCTATATCTGGCTAATCTACGATTATGAATAGAATGCTCTCCATTTACTTGCTTAATGATTAATTCCGAATCTCCCATGATTAAAATTCTTTTACCTCCTAAATTTCTGATGATTTGGAGGCCTAAAATAAGTGCCTCATACTCTGCCATGCTATTAGTACATTTGAAGTTGAGTCTAAAGGCATGTCCTTCTGAATGACCTATCTCAATGTTTGTGATCCATATTCCAGCTCCTGCTCCTGTTTTGTTCACAGAGCCATCAAAGTCTAAGTGCCAAAGGGCTTCATGAAAAATATTGTCATTGTTTGGTTTTGGCTTTATGTCAATCATTTCTATTTGGATTTCATTATTATCAAAGTTACATAAAATGAAAGAGTCAAGATCAATTGGTGTTGAATAAATGGGGTAATTTATGGATCTTCCTGCACTGCTAACCATGAATTTCATTAAAGTTTCCCTATAAAGCTTCTTGGGCTGTCCAAATACTGATATAGTAGCATAGCTCATGTCTAATTGTAGAGATCCCTACAAATTTTCTCCCCATGAGCGAGAAAGAAGCATACAATACTTTGGTGGGATGTCAGCTACTACAATATCCATAAACATGCTCTTACCAGGGTACTGAACCAAATTCACACATAAGTTTTTAATCAATCCTATGCACTTAACTTTGCTAGAATAAAAGGAGAACAATTCTTTATAAGGCCTGGTTATTTCTAGATTAACAGTTTCCATAATGGCTTTTGGCATTAAGTTATGTGAAGCTCCTGAATCTAACATAACATTGTGTAAAATCTGATTGTGAATAGTAAGGCTGATATAGAAAGGAGAGGCTGGTCCATTTGAATGCTTACCATTTACATTAGGCCCAAATATCAACTATGGTTGATCATCATTCAAATTAATGGCAACTTCACCATCATTCATATTCAAAGTCTCAGTAATTTTTGATTTATATAAGTCATTTTTTACAATTTAGTTAAAGGAATTAGTATTTTTAACTTAGCTATTTTAGTCTGAATATTGAATGAGGATTGAGACTTGCTAATTTGAACTAATTCCTCTTTGGTAACTGTTATTTGATTGGGTTTTTCTTGAATTTCAAGAGATATACTTTTATCTTCAGTTGTTTTAATATTCTCTGTCTGAGTTTCTTGACTTTTGTTGTTTTTAATTCTTTTTTCAGGGACAGTTTGTGTGGCAGCAGATGTTCTATTAGACTTTGAATTTTCAGGATCTGTTTTTGTATTATCAGTATTAGGATTTGATAATTTAGAATCAGCAGAACTCCTTTTAGGATCAGGAATTGTTGTTTTTACTAGATTAGAGGCTTTTCTAGTATTAGCTTTTGGTGCATCTTTGGAAGATTGAGCTATTTCATCAGTAATATCAACAATTTTGGGACTGATTGATTTTTTAGGACTAGAAGGATTGGAATTTTGCTTATTTTCCCTTGGGCGAATTTGCAAAACTTTTGTTTTTAGGGCTTCGACATTTTTCTTATTTTGATTTTGGGAATTCTTTTTAGTAGAAGGTTCATTATTTTTCTTATGTCTAAGGTTATACTAACTGTGAATTTCATTAATAGCAAAGTCATAACCTTTTTTGTAGTCAAAGGATTCACTGGAGTTTAATTTGAGTTTTTGAAGCTCAAATAGTTCCAGATCTTCCTGAGTGAGGAAAATGGTGTTGTTTTCATCTATTCCCATTAGATGATTGATGTCATCCTCATATTCATCGTTATTTTGAGAACTTTCAGCATAGTTCTCTTGAAATAGGGGCCTAATGTTTTGGTCTGGAGCAACTTCTTTAGCTTTTCCAGGGTTATTATTTTTTCTAAAATTGGGATTTCTAATATGAGGTTGATTATCCCATTGAGGTTTTCTATCTAAATTATCTAATCTTTCAACCATCCTTTCTAAATTTTTAGCAACAAAATCTAATTTAACATTTGAGTTTGAACTTTCTTCTTTAATTGTAGCTCTTCTTTCATTCCTAAGTCTGGCTTTCTTAGCTAAAATGTTAATTTCTACACTAAAAACATCTAATTGCATCTGTTCTAAGGTTGCAACATCTCTTTCTCATAATTTATAGGCCATATCTGGATCAAATCTATCAGGGAATTTGAGCAGTAAAGAGTAAGTGTAGTTTTAAGATCTACAGGAATAGCATTATAGACACTGTTACACCTAGTGCAGTAATCTTGGACAGATTCATTAGAAGATATTTTTAAAGCATCAAACTCAAACAAAATTTGAAGGGGGTTCTTTTTCTTTTCCCATTTATTTAAAAATATTCTATGAAATGCAGCTAAATTAGCTATACTACCAGCAACTAAATTTTTGAACCATTTTTCAACTTCTCCTGTCAAACTTTGAGAAAATTACCTCATCTGGACATCTGATTCATCGATTTCATAAATTTCACAGTAGTCTGTCATTTTTGTGACATGTTGTTGAGCAGTATATTGTGACAAGCCATCAAATAGTGGTATATTGTTTTGGTAATCTTGAGCCATATCATGGAGGTTTTGGGGTAAGACAAGGGGAGCATACCTAGCAGACATGGCTTGAAGCTTTGCTGAGCTGGGAGGTTTAACAGAAATGATAGGGGTTGTGCTGGATATGGTAGCTGATGCGCTGAAAACTATACTTGAAGAGCTCGGAAAAGAGGCTGGTATATATATTGAATTAGTTGGAAATAAATATGTAGTTCTTACAAAACTAGTGGATGCAGTGGATTGAGTGGATGAGGAAAACGCTATCCTAGGTTGTGTTAGTCATCAGTATTTTTACCTGTTATTAATGACTAGTTTCCTTAGCTGAGATTTCTAGAAGCTGATCTCCAAACTGTCAAATCTGTCATCTAGAAAACACCCCAAAACAATTTTTGTCCTCCTACCTCTTCCTGTTAGCCTATGATGAGGAAAAACCCCAGTTGTCAAGTCCTATCTTGTTTCAAAAAAGTAACCTTGTCTATAGCTGTCATAGCTATAAATTATTTGCTCTCATTTGCCCTTGTTTCTCATGCCATTCACTATCCAAAGTTTGACAAAGTGTCTGCAATTCTATCCCTAGTCATCTTGTCATTTGAAAATCTGATCATGCCTGAGAAAACACTCAGAATCTGTCAAAATTGTCCCTAAGTTAGATAGTGGTGTTTAGGGATTTTTTCCTTGGCTAAGATATCCTAGGCTAAAAATCCTCTGTATAGTACCATTCGACCTTGAATTAGTTCCTATTCTGCAAAACAAGCATTGTTCTATCCATAGGTCGCACACCACTAAGAGGTCACTTTGTATCATGTCAGAAGAAGTTCAAAAAAGATCCAAATCAGGAAAAGAGAAGGTTTGTCACTGTCTGAAGAAAAATTCTTAGAACAGAAAAAATCTCCATGAAACACCAAAAGAGCTCTCCAAGGTTCCAAAGCATCTGTTTTTACATCTCTGCAAGGGTGTAATTGAATGATGATCAGTATTCAAATAAGAGCAAAAGGGAAAAGTTCAAATAGGTCTCTCATGTTGAAAAGGTTTGCCATCAATGAGCAGGTGGAGAGCTGTAAAGTGAAGAGTGGAAAGTGTACATGTTATAAATCTAGAGGCTGCCTGAAGAAAAAAGATCACTCATCAAGTCAAAATTAATAACAAGGACTGAGTAATGCTAATCAGCAATGCTACATAATCTTTCCAAAGGTCATTATCCTGTAGGGCATAAGAATACAACTGCTTCTTATGTTACCTTGAACCTAGGTTTTGAAAATTAGTCAAAGGCAATTTCAATAAACCTCTGAAAACACAGTCAAGGGAAAAGACAGTTCAGTAAGAGGACATGATTTTCAAGTGATTTTATCAATATTGAATGTCAATTTCTACTTTGTTTCCTATTGGAATTCTTCAAACAAGCATACATAGCATGACATAGTGTTTAAATAAATGAAATTTCATGTGTATGATGTTAACCTCCTTCATGAAAAGCAAATGGTTAGGAAGACATTGTTGTGGCCTCCTTCATAAACAAGCATAGGCCCAACATGTTTTTAAGTGATTTCAGAAGTTGTTTTGCGCCACCTCCTCCAAACGGATGAACAAAAGATGCATAGAAAGGTCTAAAATTGTGTTTGAAAAAGGCTTTATGTTTTCAAGACAATTTGAAAAACAATGGTGAGATAAATGAGAATTCATTGGTTGAATGACCTATTTCATATAACAAGCAAGATATTGGCATAATGGTGTTAACATGCCTCTATTTTTCTATTTATAAAAGCCTCTTCAAAGTATAATCTGAGGTTGGAGTTTTTAACTAAGAGCAGCCTCATATGAATGGCCAAGGAGGTAGAACAAGCTTGGTTTTAAGTTGACCTCTGCAAATGATATAAAGAGACAGTCCACCCAGATGATGTATATGAAAAAAGGCATTCTTGTTTTGAAACAGATCCCTTATGGTTCATAAAAAATACTTCCTCCAATTGATGAATGAAGGGAGAGCGCCAAAGGTTTCTTTCTAGCTCAGTTAAAAGACAGTATGGAATAAAGGTAAATTTTTATGATTTAGAAGCCTCCTTCATCATGCAAGCAGAAAACCAAACATGGTTTGTTGACCTCCTTCATGAGCAAGTACAAGATCAAATTTCTAAGTAATAGCACTATGTCTAGGAAAGGTAGTCAATTATGGACAGTCTTAAAACATACAGTGCTGAAGGGTTTCATTCGAGGTTTTGGAAAAGTAATCTAAATATGGCAATAAACATTGTTTCTTTTAAGCCTCCTTCCTCATAAATGAAAGACCTGAGAATTTTTTCGAAGGTGAAAAATGGACAAAAACACAGTTTACCCCTAAAAAAATCTATTCAAAGGGACAGAAAAAACACATATGAGAAAGACCCTCATTGCTTCATCAAACACTGGAGTAGCATTATGGTGTTGAGAGGCTGCATATAATGATGTTTAGGTAAGCCTTTTTTCAAAATGATAAGTTCAAAGTCATATTTTTGATGAAAACCTTCTTAAGGGACCAACAGAGCTTTGGAGGTGAAAAAGGGGGTTAAAACATAAGGTATGAGACAATGTTTTAATAAAGGTTGGTTTGTTCTTTTTAAAAGAAGGAAACTGTGTTTCAAAAGTATAAAGGGTGATGAACCAAACATTTCATTCATCATTGTGCCAAGAGACTTCACGAAGGAGAGAAAAAAAATCTCAAACGAGTTTACAGAGCATCCCCAGCTTTTTGAATGCGCGGTGCACTTGGAAAGTTGCACAGCGTGCCTGTAGGTGCCTGCCGAACAAAACTGTTAAGGGTGCGGCACACCTGTACATTTGCGTGGCACACCTGTGCCGACGTTCAACCGACGCCCAAGGCCGACCCGATAACATCAAGCACGGCACATTTGTCCGTTCAAAGCCTGCCCGGCCATCAACCAACTTTGAACGCGTCCTCTTCTAGCCTTGGCCAATATTCAAAGAGGCCATCAAAGGGGTTAAACACCAAATTTTTACACAGTGAACTCGTCCCCAAATACAGATGAATACATATTACGAAGGTATTTATGTCTCTAGGCCTGGACTTTGTTTAAATTTAATGAAATATTTGGTACCAATGGGTCAAAGAAACAGTGATCCTTAAAGAGGGACAGTTTGTTCAAAGGGAGAGCACAGTGTTTTTCAAAGATTTTATTCTTTGCTTTGAGAGAAAATAAGATAGTGATTGGGTGAAACAGCTTGTTATCAGTTTACAAGGGGTTTGCTCAGTCTCTTAAAAAAAATTGATCATTAAAGAGGGATAGTTTGTTCAAAGGAGAGCACAGTGTTTTTCAAAGAGTGCATTCTTTGCTTTGAGAGAAAAGAATATAGTGATTGGGTGAAACAGCTTGCTATCAGTTTACAAGGGGTTTGCTCAGTCTCTTAAAAAACAGTGATTTCAAAAGGACAGTGATTAAAGGATATATATTTATTGTCAGTATTTAAAGGAAGTCTTCTTACTGTGAATGGAAAAGGATAGAAACAGTGAATAGGAAGGAAGAGTTTTAGTGTCAAAAACAAAAGGGAAATTGTCTTTAACAAACCAAAAATAGATCTCATTAAAGGCATTTTTGCTCACAAAAAGGTTCATAAAAAGGGAGTTTGCTTTCATGTTTTCATTTAGGGCCTTTTCGATCATTTGAATAGTTTTCTTCAGTAAGTCGATGAAGGGTATCGGAAAGAAAAATTCTCAAATAAAGATCGGGAGTGGGTATCACAATAGGTATGAGCCTATTACAACTCAAGAAGTGAATGAATCTCCTTCAGTATCTTCATTTTCATGAAGTAGGATGCTTAGAATTTTGCCAAAAGGTCCAAGAAGTAAAAAGTCACCTTCCTTTAACACATTTATTTTCTTTGAGGCTGCAAGGAAAGCATGTCCATCTAGCAGGTATGGATTTGAAACTCTCCTAGGGCTATCTCCAAATTTACTAAGATCCCCTATATAGGAGAAAAGTGGTTCAAACAAACATACCTAGATCTGAATCAATACAAACCCTTTCTAAAACGAGACCATCAGGATGCTTGCCAAGATATTTAATCTTTTTCCCACTTGTTTACCAGCTATGCCCCTCTCATGAAAGTCATCATGAATTTCACATGTGAAGGGAGGTTTTCCCAGATTTATGCCCATCACATCAGGCTCCTTATGCATTTTACAAGAACTCAATTTCTGAACCTACCTTTATTCCTGTATAGAAGCATTGACAAGATGGCCTCTAGTGTCCAAAAGAAGACCTCAACTCAACAACAAGCTTGTCTATTTCATCATTCCCTTATCAAGATCATCATCCTCCATCAACTTGAGAAAAAGGGACTTTCTTTGGACTCTTTCATCTCCCATCTTGATTTTTCCATTGCCTCTTCATCTCATGTGCTTTCCTCACCATCTACTCATCATGTTTCTCCTTCTTCTATTAAATCCGCTCCTAAAAGACAAAAATCCCCCTTGATTGAAATTGAAGAAAAAGAGAGCAAACTGAAGTGAAGAATATAAGCATGACGGTGGGGATGAACAAAGTGGGGATGAACAAAGTGATGGTGAGCATATCAATCATGAAGAGGAACATGATGGCAGCCAACACAATAGTAAGCATGAGGGTGATGAGGGAAAAAACAATGAAGGAAAAGAACACAGCAGTCATGAAGAAAGTAGGGACAAAGATGAGCATAGCAGTCCTCAAGATGACAAACAAAGTGGCAGCCAAAACAGTGATGATGAGGGTCATGAAAGTCCTCAAAAAGACACTTATGATGAGAAACAAGGCAGCCCTCAAGCAAGTAATGATGATGAAAATCAAACAACAAATAGTGAGCATTCTAAAGAGGGCAGCATAGAGCAAAAATACCAAATCATTGATCATGAGCATAGCAGTGGTGAAGACAAACAAGGAAATCTTCAAACAGAAGAAAGCAGTGAAAAAGATGAAGCTGGAGTAGATGATGATGGAGGCATCAAAATAAAAGACCAAGTTCAGAAAGTGCAAGTAGATAAACCTCCTCTCTCTTCTCCTCCACACAGCCAAGAGCATGTGCTAGCTACCTCTCCTAGGCAAGGGGCCATGACTCTCCCTCCAAAAGCGGTGAAGCCTAGAAACGCTAGATCAGCAAAGAAGAAGACCACTCCAGCAACGACTAGCAATGTCACAAGAGCACTAAGGAGTAGAGGCAAGCTGCCTAAAAATAGCATTGTTGAATTGCCAAAGAGGAAGAGGACCAAGAAGTCTATCCAAGGCAAGGGGAAAGAAAAAGAGGAGAGTAGTCATGAAAAGGAAAGGGAGTTTGATATCATACAGATAAACAATGATGATAGTGATAATGAAGCTAGAATCCTTGAGGCTCTTTTGCAAAACAGAGAAGACCAAATTCATGACCTACAAGTTGATCTAGAAAGCTCAAAGGACTTCATACATGTTCTACAGATGCAAAACAAACAAACGAGTGGTCAAATTGTAGTTTTTGAAGCCCGGGCTTTCAAATACCAAAGGGAAGCCTCCAAAGCACAAACCAAGATTGAAGAGCTTATAAGTGAATTTGATAATACTGAAGAATAAGAGCATCCAATGAGAAAGAGGCCTAGGACTATGGGACTCAAGAAAGCTTTGGAGAAAAAGAAGGAAGAAGAGGCAGCCCTTATTCGATCTTATCTACTTACTCAATAGTTCACCCAAGAAATAGAAAATAATAGAGAACCATGGCTTGAAAGGGCCAAAAAGAATTTGGAGGATAAGTTAGAGAAAGCTAATAGGGACTTAAGTCTACAAAAGAAGATGACCGAGCACTACAAGAAGTTGAACCAATTTGCTTGAAAAAAGCTCAAAATTTCTCAAGAAAGGCTCAAGGCTGCCCAAAAGAGGCGCCCGGTAGAAAAAATGGAGAAAGGCACATCAGGGCTTGAAATCTTGGCCTCAACTTCTCTACATGTTTCTAAGAACCCATGAGGGGCTTGCTCGCCAAAATTGTGCAAATTTTGACAAGATTTTGTTTTTTGTGTTTTTTGGCCATAATTGCACATTTTTCAAGGCGCTGCCATGGGTGCTAGGAGCATACTTAGCTCATTAAAGTCATTTTTTTGGATGGTATAAATTCAGGGGCAGCTACTCACAAATTTTAAGATCCAAAGGATGTGTTTTGGTCACCCAAAGAGGCGAACAATAGTGATTTTTTTTACTTTCTGCCTCACATATCAGCAAGGGCTAATTTTTTGTTTTTTCCACTCAGTTTCATTTTTTATAGACTTCCCAACATCTGTTTGAGAACAATAAAGTAGTTCTAGAAATTCGACATCCAATTCTTTCCAACGATCCATCATGGGCCTCGGTTCGACATTGGGAGGTCCCTCAAAGGTGGTCTGCAAGACAAGAAATATTCTGCTGCTACGTCCCTGTAGCATTTTGGCAAAAAGGCAGTTTTCTATAGTGGCTTATCCAAATGTGCATTAGGCCTTTTTTAGCCATTTTCAGTAATGAAAAGACAATATTTTTTCGTCTTTTAGCATTTCATAGATATTTTGAAGATATTTTGTGCCTTGGGCTTTGCAAAGCCTCAAGGACAAAATCAAATATTTGTTTTTAGCCTATGAGCTTCTAGTCAGTTTTGTGAAGCTTATCTTCTCATTCTCCTATATAACTCGTGGAGAATAATTTTAATATTATTGGTTGAAGAGTTGATAAAAAAGCTGGACTTTGAAGAGCTTAAGAACTTGACTGAGCATAGAGCAATATATGTTATGAGTTTTGATGATCAAACTTGTTTTATGGAGTGAATAGCCTGACTTGCTTGCCTAGATGATGGAGAGGATCTATGTGAAGGATTCCATGGCTTGGTAAATGGTATTGTACTTCTTTTCAGTTATGTTTTCTTAGTTTTTCACATATGTATCCATGCTTCTTGCCTATTGTAGGTCAGTAAAGAATATTTTGAGGTATGCCGATCGAGACTCATCAAATTTCCTGATTCATTACATATTCTATGTTTTCATCCTTCTTGGTCATGTCAAAGAATTCTTAACTGCCCTTTGGTCCACTAGGAACTTGTTATTTATTTTCTTAATGATTAATATGACATGTATGTGTTGTGGTGATGTTGCATTCATAGTTTCCCACAATTTCATTGTCACTGAATGTTTATTTTATGGATCTATCAATTTGAGTTTGATTCATAGTGATTAATGGTTAGCCTACCACATGAATGCTTGCTGATTAAACTATTTATGCTTAAGATCCCTTTGTCTTTCAAAAACTTGATGTTTATTTCACTTCATAAACCACCTGAAATATCCATTCGCTATACTAAATCTGCCCTGCAGTACACCCTACCCATTGTCTTGACATCCTTGGCTCGATTTTGACACCATAGCCTAGTTGATCTCATTTTCTTGTTCTATTTTGATCCACTTGATCAATTTTTCCTCAAAACAACTAAAAACAAACAAACAAACAAACACACTTAACAACTAGCCTAAAATCTAAACAAACTAAGTGAACAAGCTCACATCCTTCGCTTCATTAGAGAGAGCCCTCTTTGAGTCCAGGAAGGCTAGGTCCTAGGGCTCCAAAGATTGGTTTGATGTTACTCCATCATTTGGTTCGTCAATCTGCCAAATCACGGGAACCTAACAGGCTACAAATGCAACTTAGGAATAAATTGTTCTTTGGATGAACCTGCAGTGGAATCTAAAAATGAGGTGACATCATATAGAGTTGAATATGCTACTGGAATTATTGTTGTGTGCAATTGAAAAACTGGAGGTTTAATGTAAGACAACAAATGGGCTAATTCAATAGCTTTATCAATGTCTTTAATCAATGTAACCTTAATCCTTTCTATTTGACTTTGAGATTCAGATTTGTCTGATTTTATTCTTGCTGAAATAATTTCCTGTTTTGCATTCAAAAATGAAGTAAAAACAGGATCTATGACGGTATCTTTCAAATCAGTTTCAGATTTATTTTTAAACAATGAATTTTCAAACTTGAAATCAAAATCAATATCAGTTAAGCTCGCTGCTCACTAATTTTTTGGGTAAAGAATTGGCTTTTCTTAATGGTACTTCAATCTCTAAATTGACAGTTTGTTTTTTTTCTTTTTCTAATTGGTTCTGGGTTATCTACTATAACTGTAGGCTTAGGATCCAGATTAGACTTGGTATAGTAGGTTTTCCTAGAAGCCAAAATTACTATTTTGAATACCCACAACCTATAAAATAATCTTAAAGTAAAAAGATAATTAAAGATCTTCCTTTAAGACTAAATTTAAGACTGGACATTGGTTATTCTCCCCAGTATGGTCGCCAATATGTTATCACCCTAGTAATTTCTTAAGTTGTGGGATTTGAGTTTTTAGTCAAAGAACACTAGGGGTAACCCCAAACCTACTTTAAATCCTAGGATATAGCCTTCCTAGAATTCAGAGAGGGCTCTCTCTTTATGATTTATCTTTGTTTGGATTTATGTTTTTAAGCTAGTTATGATAGAACAATTGGTTTTGTTTTAAGGGTTTTGGTGGGTAAAAATCACTTAGGATTAAACTAGAGAGAGATATAATTGTCCATTGGGCTATGGAGTCTAAGTCTAGATAGCAATACTAGAAGGCAAGGCCAAAAGGGTAAAAATGTATTCAGGGCAAGGTAGATAACCCTTAGAGATTTGGGAAAAGGTTTCTGATAAAATGGTATGATCGGGATAAAGGACAATGAAGGATCCTTTGATTCTAAAAATGGAAGAAGGAGGCAGGGGTCAAATGGGAGTAGGAGCAATGAATAATTCCTAACACCAGAAATCAACAGAAAAAATTTAAATGGTAACTTAGTTAAAAACAGGGAGCAAAAGGCTAGTCCTGTAGTAATATTCCTAGTTACACATTAAGATAGATCAAACATATAATGAATTGCATGAAACTCAGAAAAGAAACAATGACAATAAGAGATGTACTTCACTCTTCAACTTATCGCAAGAATCCTGAATTATGATGCAACTTTAGCTTTGTCCAGTCTGCTACTTTGAATTCAACACATGAGAGCCTCCAATGTATCAACAAAAGTCTATAGTAATCTTAGCAATTTTATTTCACACTTAACACTTCTAATACAGAAGTATTTATACAAAATGTTGTCTATAAATATCCTAGGGAAATGTAGGAATATCTTTAGGAAATAAAAAATATCTTTACAAAATAAGAGGGAAAGTTGCTTAACAAATCAGCAAGCCGTCCTCTTATCCAAATTATATAGAACAACTTTATCTAACAAGGAGCTTTTTATTGAATAGCTGTCTTGCTTGCTGGCTGTTTAGGAAATATATTTTTTTGAGTTGCCTTGGCTGACACCCTTTCCTCTGATACTCTTTAACACTACCTCTTTAAACACTAATACACTTTGACTGATATTTCACTCTTTACTTCTGTAAAAAGAAGCCTTTTTTGCAGTAAAAAATCAGCTAACTTTCTTCTTTGTTTCATTTTATGTTTGACTGTTTTTTATGTAGTTTTCTTCACTGTTTTACTTTTTCAATGTTTACATTAAATCAATGAATGTTTTCCATTGCTCTACATATGGAATTTTCACACTTTTTAGCTTTCTAAAGTTTTCAACAGCATCTGTGTACTTGGAAAAGGTAGGTTTGAAAACAAAAAGATGCTTAATCTCATGCTGTAGAAAAAACAAGTCTTCAAAATATTGAAGGATGACCTTTCCTATAGGAGTGCCCAATGGTAGTGTTTTGTTGACTTGTTATTTTGCAAACTCCCTTATCTTCTTATCATACTCTTTTGGGGCCATTAGTTTGTCATTGAAGACATGAATATCTGGTAGGCCTTTCTACCTCAAAATAGTGTATTTTTCCAAAAACTTAGTAATGGAAATGTTCATGGCTTCACATTTTTCCTCTAGGTTGTTCATCAAATTTCTCTTGGTCACAACCTTCTTGATTTGTAATATTGTCTCAGTTCTGTCTTGTACCTGTAACTCTTCCAACTCTTCTCTATTCTTACTTTTTAGGAAAGTGATGAGTTTTAAAGCCTGTGATGGCTTATTAGCTAACTCATCCCTTGTTTTCTGAATCTTAGTTTGGGATGCTAACAGTAAGTCTCTCTGCTCATAGATAACCTGAATTGAAGGGCATTGAGAATGTATGGCCTCAATAATATTTTTCCAAAGATGAGTCTTGATGAAGGAAATATGTTCAGTAAATGTTAACTCCTTTTGTAAATTCTTCATTTTTTCTTGAAGTCTGTTGGCTCTCTGCTCATGGTTTTTAGTAGTTATCATGGTTATCTTGTTGGTGGCTTCAAGACCTTGAATCATCGTTTTCAAGCTATTTATCTCATTAGTTTTCCTGAAAAATTCTTCCATATCTTTCACTATTTGACATGCTTCATCTGTTGGTTGTACTTGTGTTGTTGAAGAATCCGTGCCTGATGTAGTAGCTAAATGCACTAGCACTGTAGTTTCCAATGGCTCATTAGGTGCTAATTTTTCTCCCAGAGTGGAAGCCACAACTGTAGTAATCACTGGTATCATTGTAGGAATAATAGGAGAATTAGTTTCATTCATAGTCTCTTTCTCCTTAATAAGTTGATCCATTTGGGTCTCCACATCTTTAATTTGAGCAGTCAGTTTGAGGATCAACTGCATCATTTCTTCTTTTTCTGTTTGATCCTGAAGTATTTCTTTAGTCTGTGGGTGCTCACTTTGAGGAAGCATCAACTGTTTCCTCAAAGCTGCAATATCTTCATTCTTTTTCTTAATCAATAACTCAGCTGCCTGCACATTTGAGGGATCATATCCCACCTGTATAATTAAATCTTCTAAGGCTTTAATCCTTAGTTCTTTAGCATAAAAAAAGCCTTTGTCCAGCTTCATTTGATCCTACATGTTGATAATGGTATTATGCAACTTAGTAGCGCTCATATCCTTTTTCACCACAGTGAATATAACATTTCTGAGCTATGTCTGTGGAATTCAATTTGATCTAGCCCATGCACATTTTCAGTATCTACTTCAAACTCAACCTTTTTATAGTCTGCCACTATATTAGGTGTTGAAGTAGTTGGTTTAGAATATGGCATAATCATTTTATTTGTGGAATAGTCAAAGGTTGTCAGTAGCCTGTTTTGGTTCCCTGGTTTTTGCTTAAGAGACTGAGAATAAATCTCAGACTTGATTTCTTCATTCTTTTGCTTGATTTGCTTGTACTTTTATTTGATATCTAAGTCTTTTTCCTCAGCTGTCTGTGAGGAAGAAGCATCCATATTTTTTTTTCAATCATCTGGGTATCATCTTTACCTATTGTTTGATCTTTTCCAATCTCTACAAGAGTCTCATTGATTATCACTGTGGCTTCATCATTGTTTACCTTAGGCTCATTTGTATCCTCAACATCAATTACCTTTTCTTTCCCTATGGAACTGAATTTGAGCCTTTTATTGTAAATCAACTTGAATTTAGTATCTATGGTGGTCTCAGTTGTATAGGTTCCTTCATCTCTTCCTCTTTTTGTTGAAGTTTCAGAATGTTTTTCAACTACCATAGCTTGTGTAGTATCCATTTGTCCTGTTGGCTCTGCATTGATGACTGTATCTGTCAATGTGTTTTCCACCCATTCTGTCTGATTTGAAAACTTCTCAATTTATGGCTTTGGTTCATGTATAAATGGTGGAAGTTTGAATTTAACTCTTAAATCACTCAAGATCCCTTGAGGATCATAGTTCCATGGAAAGCTCTCCTGGAATTTAAACTCTGCTAGTATCTTGGTGATTTCCTTTTCTGCTTCTCTGTTATTTATGATGAAAGGCCCAACTTGACTTTTAATCTTGAATTGGGTCTTTTTCCTGGCAACTAAGAAGTTGATTGAGTTAGAATTTAGAGTTTGCCTTAAGTATTCCAATGAAAAAAATCTCATGCACATGTATTTTGGCAACTTATAAGGTAATAAGTTTGAGCCAAAAATTCTTGTCTCTGTGTGTTTTTCATAAAGGAACCAATCTTCCATTTTTTTCTATTCTGATAGTTGCAATATCCTCTTCATATCTTCATTCACTCTAGGTTGCTTTGCTTTATATAATATATTCATTTCTATATGGAGGAAAAGGTCTGAGAAGTCTGTATAAGTGAATTCACTACTTTCTTTCATCAGCAAGGAAGTCCAGAAGATAATGGACATAGGTTGGCCCTCTAAGTCCATTTTTTGCAATGAAATTGGAAAATTGTCATCTTGGAAGAATAGAAACAAATGAAATAAGTATGATGAGTACCTAAACACCCCTTCAATGGGTAGTCTGGTCAATTGGTGATGAATGTTATCAGCTATAAAACTGGCATAATAAAAAATGAGTGCAGGGGGTTGACCTGGAGATAATGTGGACAAAAAAATAAGAATGGATTCATCAGTGAATCCATATGTGAAATATCCCAGTATAAAAGATAACGTGGAAATTATATGCCTTGACTCTTCTGGAAATTTGGCAGTTGAATAAGGAGGGTTCAACTTAGGGATGTCAACTGGGAAGGCATGAAGTCCTGAAATATCATGAAATTCTTTGGGAAATCCAGGCTCAAGTACAACTGGGTTAAATATTCAGTAGAAAGGTGGACTAAATGAGGAACAAATGGTAAATGCAGCATTTGATTTATGGATTCTACTGTGATTGTAAAAAGGACCTCTATGTCTGCATTAACAATAGCTCTTTGGTCTGGTACATAATGTTGTTGACACAATCTAACAAGATCCTATCCAGGATGAGTCAAAGGAACTACATATTGAGGCAAGTGAGTTTCCCAAATAGGTATTTCATCTTTATCAAGGTATTTATCATAGAACCAATTGTGTATTTCCAAAATGTTAAATTCTACCATAGGGTCAGCAATTTCGTAATCCATATCAGTCAATGGAAGGGTTTCTATAGTAGGTACTGGTGGCTAAAGTGGATTTACAGACTCAGTAGTTTTAGCAGTAAGTGCAGGAGTAGATTTGATGGATTTTGATGCTTCAGATTTGGGAGGCTTGGATCCACCAGGTTTAATAGGCTTAGAACCCCCAGCTTTAGTTGTTATCTTCTTTTTAGTCATTTTTGAATAACTAATGCAAGCTTAAACTGTTTTCAAAAGTTTTATTTCTTTAAAAAGATGGTAAATTTATCAATTTATAGGCCAAGGAGAGTCTTGGTGGGTTCTTATTGCTCAATTAGGTATCTGGGATATGAAAAACTGGTTTAAGACAAGAAAACGAGGGTTTTATGAATGATTTGAATTTTAAAAAGGTGTTTTCAGGATATATTTGAGCTTCAACCTCCTCCTTGTTCTTTGAAATTGATTTTAAATAGATAAAACTAAGGAAATTGGCTTTAGAAGGGGCTTTTTTGAACATAGCAATTTCTAGGGAAAATTTTCAAGGGTTTGGCCTGTTTTGGGCATTTTTGGGAAATTTCTCTTCTGTGAATTCTCTTAATTTGACAGTTTGTTTTTCTTAAAGATAGTTCAGAATTTACTGTACAGGGTTTTAAATCGTCAAAAAAATACCTTTAATTGCAGGTATTTGAATGCTTGAAAGGGTTTCTGAAATGTTGAGGCTGAATGAAGGTCTGAATCGGATAGTTGGAGTAGAGAATGGCTCTTTCAGTCTTCAAACAGGGGATTTTCAGTGAAAATGGGGAGTTTCCATGGATAAAATCATGTTTCAGGAACTTTAGCATAGTCGGGAGGCTTCAATATAGTCGAGCGGAGCTATTTTTTTAGTTAGGAATATGCAATTAAACATTAAAATGATGTTTCAAAGTTTTTAACCTTTGGAAATAATTTCCATTAATGTATTAAATGCTAGACTTATGACAGGCGGGAGACAGTTTGGATTTTCAAATGCGAAAACCAACGGTGGTTTTCACGTTGGATAATGGTGGTAAGTTTTTTTGCTCCGAATGAACATGATCAAATAGTTTTGCGCCACGTCAAAGGAGGCGGAAATGGGAAAACCACCCATTTCACGTCCATTTTGGATTTGGACAGAAGTTTGGTTTACGAGTGCGATATGGATCTTGCACCGTTGGATCATCAGGAAGGGAGCGAACAACTGAGATTTGATGGGAAGGTGTGGTCGAATAGATGTGGGACCAGGTTTTACTTTTGCACTGGGCAATTGATAATAAAACCTTTGTATTGTATATAGTATAACCAAAGTTTTATATCAACAAGGGGCTATATATAAGCAGGGCTTATGTGTAGTAAAAAAGAGTTTAAAAGTATATGAGCGGGGGCGCATGGAGCGGGACTATAGATATATTGCAAACGTTTTTGGATTTAAAGTTTGGTTCAGACTAAACTTTATAATAAGTGGGGAGTATGTTTTATTTTTAAATAGATAGGATATGCCCGAAAAATTATCCATATATATTTTTTGTTTTGTTATATTATATATTTATTTTAAACCATGGAGGGTTTAATAACTATAAGGAGTGGGTTATTTGATTAATGTTAGTTTTAGACTACAGGGTGTATAACTTGGGATTTTAATTCAGCATGTGCATATTAACTTTGGTCTAAAAACTATATAATAGTGGGTTTTAGGGGGATATTTACATAAAGGGAATTATATAGGTAGGACAAGGAAATTTTAGGGATTTAATGACATAAGTTAGAAATTAATATGACAAGGGGAAAGGAATACACAAAAATACACTTATATGACTAAGTAAAGTGAAAATTTTAAAGAAATGCTTATTATTTCATAAATTCACCACTTTTACTCAAGATAGAGTGCTTTTTGAGGGTTTGTATGCTTTATGAATGAAGGGAGTTAATTTAATGGGCTTTTATGTATCATTGAGTAAAAAAGGAGTTTTTAACTTATGAAAATGAATTAAATGTATGAATGATGAATGAATAATGGTGAAGGAGAGTTTATCATAATAATTCAACATTTTCCACTATCCAATCATCAAGCCTTGGGCCGGTCCCAACAGAAGTCAGAGAAATGCTCTGAGCCTCTTTGAATGGAAGTGTAGAATATTGAAGACTTACAAGGGAAGGGAAATTAGTGATTTTCTGCCCGATTATGAATATTACATGATTTTTCCCACTTCTTTCTACCTACTCAACATTAATCTAACATTTTTTCTTCCTTTTTGCAGGTGCATTTGATCTTGCTACCTTGAAACATTTTATTCTTTTGAAAGCATAAAAAATATCTAATTCTACCTTATTTCATCTGAGGGCTTAGATTAGAC
This sequence comes from Pinus albicaulis, assembly GCA_034641835.2. Classification (NCBI taxonomy): domain Eukaryota; kingdom Viridiplantae; phylum Streptophyta; class Pinopsida; order Pinales; family Pinaceae; genus Pinus; species Pinus albicaulis. Next base: position 10,880,352 of record CM076571.1, read on the forward strand.
TGATGAGCTCCTCTTTATTCTCTACCTATCTACTGATTTGTCAGGATTAAACTGTCTGACAAAACTTTATACACTATCTAAAACACGAAAATTGAAAACATGACAAGTCAAGTTTAGACAACTTAACTCATCATGGATTATGGCATTTATTGACACTCTTCCATAATCATTTGCAAAAAGTGAAAAGTAGTGGCATTTGGACTTGCACACTTTCATGTTTTATTTTCATATTTTTTATTTATTTTGGGGTCTACATTTTTTAAGTCCTTTGATCTTTCTTTTAGGACTTTTACCCTCTTTTTTATTTTATATTTTTTTCTTTTTTACAAAATATGGGAAAACAACTTGCAGAAAGCAAGGTATGTACATATTTTACAAGACTATCATAAGTCAATTCCAAATTATGAATCCTATACATATAGGACCCTAACATGGGTTTTTAATGGTTGGTTTGGGTGATGGATGAGTGAATTAGGTCAAAGAGGTAACTAGTTTAGGGAAAATAAGACTATAATTGTAGACATCTGATGGGCCAAGGTAGGTAAGCACTATAACACTTTAGGCTTCTTAGGTGAGATGGATTAGACAGGAGAGGTTTTTAAAAGAGCATGAAAATATATAAACTCCTTTTTAAACTGAAGAAACTAAAACAAATTATGGTGATTCTCCCAAAACAGAGCATAAAAGATGTATTCTGCTTATCAAATTTGAGAATCAAACATATCATAGAACTAGAATGAAAATTGAAAGTACAAAAAATTCATACATATGAAACTGAATTTGCAACTATGTCAAAGTACAATACCACATGAATCCTAAAAGAATAGTTGCAACTCATCCAATATATTCCTACCAAAATATGAATACACTAGTGTCTTTGATCAATACAACAACATCCAACCTCTCTAATCAGTGAAGAGGTGAAAGATATAGGCATAAAAAAATTTCTCTCAACCTTAGGGGTCAAATCTCCGAGTTGTGGAGCTTATCCACAAAAGGCTGAACTGCAAACCTAAAGTGTAGGGAGGTCAAAATGACTCATCCCTAACTTTAGTGAAATTGATTCATAAATCCTCAAAAAGACTTTTACCTAATGTATTTACCCCTAGGTAACTCAAAAAAATCATAATTACATTTACATTGGTAAAATTATGATTTTCCATGGTGAAACTGAGAAAATTGGAAAAAAATAGAAAAAACAGAGAATGGTCAAGAGCAGAGCGCTAGGTTAGGAGCGCAACACCAACTTCAGCACATATTTTGAGGGGGTTGTTGATGTCCAAATTGAGACCGGGATATCTCATTTCTAATAAATTCATGTCTACTTTCCAAAACTATAATGGGTCTCCAAAAATGATGAGTTTTAGCCGTCTAAAAGTTCAATCACCCAAGACTAGTCAGGAGCGCAACGCCTAGGTGAAAATCAGGGCAGAAACATGATTTTTGAGGTGTTTTTTGGCTTTTCTCACTGCCAGATTGTCCAAATTTGCTTTGAAAAGTGTCAAAATAGACTATTTTATCCCTTATTAATCCAATGGTGGTCTTGTTTTTGGATTTGGAGGCCTCTAGAAGAAGCGCAACGCCTACGACGTTGCGCTCGTGACAGTCAAACTGTGCTGAATTTTTGGGTTTTTTGCAAAACTAGGCCTATGGGAGGGAGCGATATATCCTTAACCATGAAATTTTTTGTAAAATGATATATGGGTTGGTGCTTTGGCATGTTAGGAACAAAAACATCCTTTGGTTTCCCAAGATGCTTCTCTTATTTTCCACAATCATCTCTGCCAAAAGGTGACTTAAACAACACTTTACACAAGAAGAAAAATAGGATATGAAGATGTGAATGTATATTTCATTCTGTAATACCTGTGTAAAAAAATAGAGAGTTTATTGTATTTTGATATCATAGGAACAAAACCCTCCTCCAGTTTCCTAAGATTCATCTTGGCTTGGCCAAAATAGGTTTTGCCAAAATATGACTAAACATGATATTTCTGGAAAATGTGCCTTCAAGGATTTTTCAAATTTCCCAAATTTTCTCCAATTTTCCTCAAAATTGCACTATAATTACTTCATAGAGACCTAATATGGTATTCTATGCTATCATGGATGCATCAATAATCAAATCAAACTTATCCTTTTCTTCCTTCTTGGTTAGGGTTTCCTTTGTACTATGATTTCAAGTAGGGTTTGTACTGCTCAAGGTCTAGGTTCATGCCTTAGGATTCTCCCTCCTTTTTCGTAGGTATTTTTCTCTTCCTCCATGGTGTTTTTTGGAAATGTTGTCATTTATGGCAAAGGAGGAGCACTTGAAACATCATCCAAGGAGCAGAGGAAACAAAAAGAGAGGTAGCAGAGATAGTAAAAAGACAAGTAAGGGAGTAGCATCAGTCAAAGAAGTAGCAGAGGCAGCAGAGAGAGCATAAGCCAAGTAGCAGAGGTAGCAAAGAGAGCAGCAGCGATAGCAAAGAAGAAGAGAGGTAGCAAGGCAACATAGAGGGATAGTAGAAGAGGGCCATTTAATAGAAGATCTGGAGAGACAGAGCAGTGAAGATTGGAAGGGCCTGAAGGAGCTTAATACAAAGGTTTATTTATGTATTAGGGGTTTAATACAGTTTGCAGATGAATTCTGGAGAGAGGTTAGAATTAGAGTAGACCTGGAATAAAATCTGCATGAAGAATTCTGTGTGGATATGCCTTGAATTTCCTAGAAATCATGCCTTCAACCCAGTTTGGAATATTGGAAGTGTGACAAATTAAGAGACGGTCGAGCAGTAGAGGCAGAGGTCGAGCAGCAGAGGCATAGCGAAGGCAGAGGCAGAGATGAAATGGTATGTATGCCGTGGGTCCAATGTTGTTTTAAATAATGATGGCTGGCTTTTTATTTAAAGTTTTTATATAATAATATAAGTTGAGGTGGGCCCAGATTAACTGTTGCATTAATGGTTAGTGATAAAATTTAGACAAAGCATTATTTCATTATAAGCAAGGCGAGTTAAAATAACTCTAGAGCCCGAAAGGTTATATTACTACATATATTAGTGTTGGGCTTAAGTATGATCCAAAGACTTAATATAATATTGACGGAGAACATTATATGTAGTGTGAGAACCCCCTACATAAAATTCTGAGAATCGTTACCCAAGCCGGAGGATACATAAACATAAATTCCGAGAATCATTACCCCAGCTGGAGGATACAATAAAGGCAGAAGCAGAATCTTATATATATGCAGTGTGTTACATATATTGCACCTTATACACAAAGGTCCAAAGCATATATATCTATATATATATATATATATATATGGAGTGCTTTATGGACAGGGGACCAAAGGTATAATACAAGGCATATGTTTCATATTATTGAGCCCGAGATCAAAAGAACCAAAGGTAACAAAGCCTTATATGGTGGGACCCTTTCCCAATCGCATCGGAAAATTGACAGCGGAACAGGTTATCAACAGGTTGCAATTGCGATTGAGTTCCGGACCCGATGGGTTTATAAACCATGATTGATATATGTTTGAGTTCCTGTAAACAGTGTTACATCCCATCGAAGAAAAGTGTGGCAACGAAGCATGACAATAGAAGTTGCGATTGCGATTGAAGTTCCGGACCTGATATGGTTTAAACAATGATTCATATATGTTTGAGTTCCGGAGATTTGATAGATTATGGGACCCTCACCCAATCGCGTCGGAGAAACTTGGCCATGGAACATGTAAAAAAAAATTGTGATTGCGATTGAGTTCCGGACCCGATGGGCATATAAACTGTAATTCATACATGTTTGAGTTCCTGTAAATAGTGATTGATCGCATCGGAGCATCGGAGCATAGGAATATCGGAACATGCAACTAAAAGTTGCGATTGCAATTAATCGCAATCGGAGTAATCGCATCGGAGTAATCGCATCGGAGTGATCACTTCGGAGCATCGGAGCATAAGAATATCAGAACATGAAAATGCAAATTGTGATTGCGATTGAGTTCTAATCGATGGCATATAAACTATGATTTTATAGGTTTGAGTTCCGGCCTAATCACATCGGCACATTTAAATGAACAGTGGTCAATCACATCGGATTAAAACCAGGACATCGGAACATACTACTGAGAGTTGCGATTGAGATTAATCACATCGGAACTATCACAATTGGAAGAACTCGAAAAGTGTTTCATTGCATCGACATTTCAACGTAAACAGTGTTTTATCGCATCGGCATTTGATCACAATCGGAAGAATACAATTGCTATTATTACATCGGGTCTTTGACAAGGGCAACAATCACATCGTGTAACAAATACATCAATCGCAATCGGAAGAATTCAATTGCGATTAATCGCATTGGTTGTTGAAGGCGTCATATATGTTAACATATGTGAAAAGCGAAGATTTATTGTTGGTTTGTTACGTATAGACCAACATATACTATGAAGAATTGTGATATGCGTTGAATAACCCTGTGGGCCCGAGTTATTCAATTAAGTGATTTATTCAAATGTTAAATGTGTCGGAGTTCAATAGAGAAAAGAAATAACTAGAGTGGTGCGCTCAATGATGGATATGTCGCAGAGCATTATATAAAAGGGTTGATTCTAAGGATCGAATATCAAAATAATAATGCCGAGAAAGAACATTAATTGCTTGAAATAATAGAAGGAGAGAACCTTGCATAGAGGACATATATTGGGTTTATAACCATGGCGATATTAAAGCCTCCGCATTCAGTTATTTAAACTGCTAGTAAAGGAAACCAAAGCGTTGGAATTTTCCCATATTTAAAGTGAGCAGTTATATATATTGTAACGCAGCTATATGTATACAGTAGACACACAATCACGGTGAACAGGAATATGCACAAGAATGAACTTGATAGGTGTACATGCGCAGGTGCACAGAGTAGCAGTAAATAGAGTATGGAGAACAGTTTCTTAACAGCAGCAGAAAAAGACAAAACCAGCAAAGCCAAAGACCAGAAAATGGGCTGAGTGAAATTGTTTTTATGTAATCGAAAAGGTGAAATGTAAATGTTTTAATTGATTTATATTGTTGTGATGCATTGGCAAGTCTCCGGACGAGAAGAAATATCCCACTGTAATGTTAAATTGGTACCTACAGTTATATTTTCTGAATGAGCAGATAAAAGAGGCAGAAGGCAAAGAGACATGGTTGCCCATTTCGAATTCCCAGTAGAATACAAAAAACCATAAAGATATTTTGTATAAAATAGGGTAATATCCAAGGGGAGAAGGTTACGAAAATAAAGTGAGAGAGGAAGAGAGTGTGCAGCAGAATTGAAGAGAGTTGAAGAAAATAAGGAAGCTACAAGAGGTTAGAGAGAGTGAGCATAGAATGCGGAGTATGGAATTGAGGCAGAGAAGATAAGAAGAAGGAGGAGCATGGAAACATGATCATGAAAGAAATGGAGAATGCATAGAATGAGCGAGTGAGGTAGAAGTAGAAGGAGGAGAGTGAGCAAAAGAAGAAGGAGAAGGCTGATAGTGAATAAGAGGGATATAAATGATATAAGGATAGATATGAGAATTTGTTGAGGTTGTGAAAGAAGGTACGAAATGAGATAGATATCCAAGGTAAATCAACAAGTGCTTTTCTTTTGAAGAGGAAGGAAGTTGAAGGAATGAGGACAGTTGAATAAATTTGGAAGATGTCAAAGAAGGTTCTTTCATCCATAACAGGAAGTATCACTTTCACCTTACAAACCCTAGACATCTTCATGACATATTGAATAAACCAATCCAGTCCAACCAGCAAAGGATGCAGCAAGAGAGAAGAACCCCTCAAACGAGCAAATGGAAAAGACAATTTTCCACCAAGTACACAAACTATTTCCATGGCTACTGTTATGCATGCAATAATTTTGGACATAAATCTGTTGAATGTAAATTGTATTCAAAAAGGGGAACGAAGTATTGTACATCAGCTCAAACATACCTTGGTAGAATAAGATGTTATGTATGCCTCAAGCTTGGTCACAAAGCAAAAGACTGCAAACTGCCATATACATTAAAGAGCTCTAGACAGAGGATGGAATCAAAACAAATCAATCAAAACTATGAATCAAAAAGAAGAGCAGACATTATGAAGAACCCCAATAAAGTATGGAAGGAAAAGAGAAAGGGGGAGTCTGTTACCTCAATAACATAATGAATCCATCATAGGCTCAGGGGGAGCTGCTCTAGGAAGCAAAGAAAATATCTAATCAGTGACAAATATGAAGCAACATCCTAGGGGGAGAGCAGTTCATAAATAGTCCCCATGAAAGCAGTCTGAGAAGAGCTCCTTGGAATATGACCTTGGAATATGAACAGCCATGAGATCAGCAAGGGAAAGGAAATTCCTCTAAAAGAGAACTATAGAGGAAGAAGATCATCTGAAGTATTAAGTAGCTGATAGATTGATGGAAGAAGAGAAGACAGCAAGAAGCCATGATGATAGAGGAAACATCAACAATGAACATGTAAGCTAAGAAGATATTAGCACATTAAAGGATGATCACAGAATGCATCATAATGCTAGAATTAACAATGAACCCCATTAAGAATGATGAGTAAGAAAGGTGCCTATCATCAGTTCATTACATCTCTCATCTACAAAAGTCCACTTGGAGGAATGCAGTTAAGCGAGTAATAAATCTTTGAGTAATCAGCCCATGAAGATACATAGAAAATTAATTGAAGATGTCTTCCTGAAGATCTTTATATTAGAACTGTTGAATTGATTTTTAAAGCGCCAATGATTCTGGAGCAGTCCTAGAAAGGAAAGGAAAGTGACATTCTGTTAAACCAGAATGACAGAATAAGAAAATGGTTAATAATTATAATATCAGTTTCAGGATATTGATGACTGTTGGTGTGAACAGTGGAAAGCTCAATAGTAGAATTTATGAAGGATGTCTTAATTATGGATTCATGTGCAAGCTAAAGTCAAATCTCTGCATATTTTATCAAGGTAATATAAATTGGTACTTGGTACGAGCAGCATGCCTATCAACTGAATATCAGGTGTTATCAGTGGAGCAGCAGTATGGTACAGGTCCTCAGGATCAAAGTATTATGGCAAAATAACCTCAAGATGAGTATTGCAGAAGAAGACATATTCCATCTACAATATTCCTCAACAAAAATGTATTGGCACACTACATCAGACAGAGACTGTATGTTTATTCAAGTTCAATTATCCTCAAAGTGTTCTCTCAACAAGTCTTGTACATCAATCTGGAGCAGCATGGTACAAAGTCAACAGAAGAGGGCCTAAACATAACTCAGAGAGAGGAAATGCAGAAAGAAAACTAGGAAATGAGCAACCCTTTGCCATTGATGTCAAAGGGGGAGGAAAAGCAGGTAATAGAAGAAAAGGTCTTCTAAAAGAAGCTAGACAAAGGAAGACTTGGAGGAAGCATTGGATTATTGGTGGATGTGTTGCCATCAATGCCAAAGGGGGAGACTGTTGGAAATTTTGTCATTGATGGCAAAGGAGATGGCAAAGGAGGAACACTGAAACATCAGCTTGAGGAGTAGAGAGACGAAAATAGAGGTAGTAGAGACGGTAAAAAGAGATGTAGGGAGAGCGACATCGGTCAAAGAAGTAACGGCGATGAGAGAGCATAAGACAAATAACGGGAGGGCGGCAAAGAGAGCAGCAGAGATAGAAAAAAGAAGCAGAGAGGTAGCAAGGCAGCATAGAAGGGACAGTAGAAGAGGGTCATTTAATAGCAGATCTAGAGAGACAGAGCAGTGAATATTGGAAGGGCCTGAAGGAGCTTAATACAGAGGTTTATTTATGTATTAGGGGTTTAATACAGTTTACAGATGAATGCTGGAGAGAGGTTAGAATTAGAGTAGACCTAGAATAAAATCTGTATGAATAATTATGTGTGGATATGCCTTGAATTTCCTCGAAATCATGCCTTCAACCCAGTTTGGAATATTGGAAGCGTGACAAATTAAGAGACGGTCGAGTAGTAGAGGCAGAGGTCGAGCAATAGAGGCAGAGGTCGAGCAGCAGAGGCAGAGCAAAGGCAGAGGCAGAGATGAAATGGTATGTATGCCGTGGGTCCAATGTTGTTTTAAATATTGATGGCTGGCTTTTTATTTAAAGTTTTGATATAAGAATATAAGTTGAGGTGGGCTTGGATGAACTGTTGCATTAATGGTTAGTGATAAACTTTAGACAAAGCATTATTTCATTACAAGCAAGGCGAGTTAAAATAACTCTGGAGCCCGAAAGGTTATATTACTACATATATTAGTGCTGGGCTTAAGTATGATCCAAAGACTTAATATATTATTGACAGAGAACATTATATGTAGTGTGAGACTCCCCATACATAAAATTCCGAGAATCGTTACCCAAGCTGGAGCATACATAAACATAAATTCCGAGAATCATTACCCTAGCTAGAGGATACAATAAAGGCGGAAGCAGAAGCTTATATATATGCAGTGCGTTACATATATTGCGCCTTATACACAAAGGTCCAAAGCATATATATATAAATTTATATGGAGCGCTTTATGGACAAGGGACCAAAGGTATAATACAAGGCATATGTTTCATATTATTGAGCCTGAGATCAAAATAACCAAACGTAACAAAGCCTTATATGGTGGGACCCTTTCCCAATCGCATCGTAAAATTGACAGCGGAACAGGTTAACAACAGGTTGCAATTGTGATTGAGTTCCGGACCCGATGGGTTTATAAAACATGATTGATATATGTTTGAGTTCTGGTAAACAGTGTTACATCGCATCGGAGAAAAGTGTGGCAGCGAAGCATGACAATAGAAGTTGCGATTGCGATTGAAGTTCTGGACCTAATATGGTTTAAAAAATGATTCATATATGTTTGAGTTCCAGATATTTGATAGATTATGGGACCCTCACCCAATCTCATCGAAGAAACTTCGCCATGGAACATGTAAACAAAAATTGCGATTGCGATTGACTTCCGGACCCGATGGGCATATAAACTGTAATTCATACATGTTTGAGTTCCTGTAAACAGTGATTGACCGCATCAGAGCATCGGAGCATAGGAATATCAGAACATGCAACTAAAAGTTGTGATTGCGATTAATCGCAATCAGAGTAATCGCATCGCATCACATCGGAGCATCGGAGCATAAGAATATCGGAACATGCAAATGCAAATTGCGATTGAGTTTGAGATCCAGACCCGATGGGCGTATAAACTGTGATTTTATAGGTTTTATTTCTAGCCTAATCACATCGGCACATTTAAATGAACAGTGGTCAATCGCATTAGAGTAAAAGCAGGACATCAGAACATACTACTGAGAGTTGAGATTGCGATTAATCGCATCGGAACTATCACAATCGGAAGAACTTGAAAAGCGTTTCATCGCATCGGAATTTCAACGTAAACAATGTTTCATCACATCGACATTTGATCTCAATCGGAAGAATACATTTGTGATTATTGCATCGGGTCTTTCACAAGGGCAACAATCGCATCATAACAAATACATCAATCGCAATCGGAAGAATTCAATTGCGATTAATCGCATCGGCTGTTGAAGGCATCGTATATGTTAACATATGTGAAAAGCGAAGATTTATTGTTGGTTTGTTATGTATAGACCAACATATACTATGAAGAATTGTGATATGCGTTGAATAACCCTATGGGCCCGAGTTATTCAATTAAGTGATTTATTCAAATGTTAAATGGGTCGGAGTTCAATAGATAAAAGAAATAACTAGACCGGTGCGCTCGATGATGGATATGTCGCAGAGCATTATATAAAAGGGTTGATTCTAAGGTTCGAATATCAAAATAATAATGCCGAGAAAGAACATTAATTGCTTGAAATAATAGAAGGAGAGAACCTTTCATAGAGGACATATATTGGGTTTATAACCATGGCGATATTAAAGCCTCCGCATTTAGTTATTTAAACTGCCAGTAAAGGAAACCAAAGCATTGGAATTTGCCCAGATTTAAAGTCAGCAGTTATATATATTGTAACGCAGCTATATGTATACAGCAGACACACAATCACGGTGAACAGGAATATGCACAGGAATGAACTTGACAGGTGTACATGCGCAGGTGCACAGAGTAGCAGTAAATAGAGTATGCAGAACAGTTTCTTAACAGCAGCAGAAAAAGAGAAAACCAGCAAAGTCAAAGGCCAGAAAATGGGCTGAGTGAAATTGTTTTTATGTAACCAAAAAGGTGAAATGTAAATGTTTTAATTGATTTATATTGTTGTGATGCATTGGAAAGTCTCCGAAAGATAACAAATATCCCACTATAATGTTAAATTGGTACCTACAGTTATATTTTCTGAATGGGCGGATAAAAGAGATGAGAAGGCAGAAGGAAAAGAGACATGGCTGTCCATTTCGAATTCCCAGTAGAATACAAATAGACATGAAGCTATTTTGTATAAAATAGGGTAATATCCAAGGGGAGGAGGTTACAAAAATAGAGTGAGAGAAGATGAGAGTGTGCAGCAGAATTGAAGAGAGTTGAAAAAAGTAAGAAAGCCGGCAGAAGAGGTTAGGAGAGAGAGTGGAATATAGAGAATGCAAGAAAGATGGAACTGAGGCAAGAGAAGATAAGAAGAAGGAGGAGCAGAACAAGATGTCAGAAAAGTTAGAGAATGCATAAAATGAAGTGAAGTGAGGCAAAGCAGGAGGAGCTGAAAGAATAAGGAGAAGTCATAGTGAATCCAGAAGATGAAAAAATGATATAAGGACATATATGAGGACTGTTGAACAGCAGAAGAGAAAGTACAGAACAGAGCTGATATCCAAGGTAAATCAGCAAGTGTTTTTCTTTTGAAAGAATAGGGAAGTTGGAGCTTCCCTATCAAGTTGTAGCTTGATAGATGCCAGTTGTAGCTGACTAAGGTAGGAGCCTCCTGTAGGTTGGTGCCTGCAGAAAATAGATGGGATTTGGTGCTTCCACATCAAGTTGTATCTTGATAAAATGTCAGTTGTAGCTGACTGGGGTTGGAGCCTCCTGTAGGTTGGTGCCTGCAGAAAATTGATGGGAGTTGGAGCTTCCTTGCAAGTTGTAGCTTACAAAATTGAGGATAGAGCCTCCTGTAGGTTGGTGCCTGCAGAAAACAGTGGTGAGAGGGAGTTGGAGCTTGCCTTTGCATCACAACAATAATAAGATGTGGTTTTCTCCCTTTATGGGTTTCCACTTATATCTGGTGTCTCTGTGCATGATGTTTATGTGTTGATCTGATTTATATCTCCTGCTTAATACCTACTACTCTCATATTAAGTCTACTGTTATATTATATTAACACTTGCTTCTCACATTCTAAGATTACTCACATATTAAGTTGGACATGAAATGAAGGTGTAAATAAGTTTTAATGAAAAGTTTCAAAAGACCATGAATGTGTTAAACCCATCTTCACTCCTCTCCCTGGCTTAACTAAGGGTTAAACACTCCTCCTCCATTATGTTCATACTTATCTTGAAGATGGTAGATGAAAACTCTGGGCAAAACAGGGTGATGTTGAACTCTTTGGACCATTTCACAGAAATGAAAGCAGCCCACATGTTTCAAGAAAGTGACTGCCATGGGTGAGGCCATCGGATCTCTGGTGTGAGTTGGCTCAAGCCTCAAAATCCTCCCTTCCTTGTGAGGTATTCTTTCCTCTCTCTCCTCCTCCATGAAATCTCTATTTTCCTCCTCCATGATGCTTGTTTTGGTTATGAAAACCCTAGGGAAGGGAAGGGGGAGCGGGGATGGATGTAGGAAAAATTAGGGAAGTAGGGAAGGGGGTTAGGGAACCTAGGGGAGTGATATAGGATCAAAATACTTAGGGAATGGGATTTAGAAATTTATTAGAGGTATAGGGAGGCTACCTAGGAAATTTGTAGCCTAGGAGCTAGGGTTTTGGGGAATATGTTTTAGGAATGGGGATTTAGTGATATATGGATAGGGATAAGGTTTAACAAGATGTGCAAAGGGTAAATTTGAATTTAGGGGAACAAATTTAGGATGTGGGAGTGAAACTAGGGTTTCTAGCTTGAAAACTCAAAACTTGAAACAAGGAGAATGAGCACCATGAAATTTGCAATGATGAAATGTATGGAGGGATTTGATGTGGTTAACTTACTTGTTTACAATTGAAGGAACCGTGAATTGATGATTAGAAATAATTGCAAGAGGTTATGATTTTTTTAGTGAAGTTGGGCAAGAGCACGATGCCTTTTCCAGGAGCGCAGCACCAAGCCCAAGACCTTAAAACCTACTTTTAGATGACTTACTGAAGTCAAAATTGGGTGCACGATAGCGCATTAGAAATATATTTATTTCTAAAAAAAATGGTCCTTTAAAGCAATGAAAATTATCAATGATACCCCCTCTAAAATCAATTCTCCCAAGACTGATAAAAAAGTGCAGAATGGGGGTGCAAAAAATGCAACTTTCTCTTGCAAAGCACGTTTGGAAGCCTTCTGGAATTCTAAATTGAGCTCATAATAGCTCATTAGAAATCATTCTCTATCTAGTTATTATTTGGTTCATCAAGCAATTCATTTGGACACTCCTAAACTTTGATTTTCCCAAGGTCACTCCAGAAGTGCAACAACTCTCTTGTGGCAACTATATTTTTGAAATTTGTCACAAACCATAACACCTATGTAAAAAATGAAGGAGGTTTTTCTTCCTTGTTATATTATTAAGAAAATTTTCTTTCAGTTTTGTGAAATTCATCTCAATTTGATTAGAAACATAATTTGAATCAAAACTGGCCCTATGTGTCGAAAATGATTTGTCCCTTGGAATGACTTCTTGAAAAATGATGGAGACATGGTATTTATGAGCTGAAATGGCCTCATACTTGATTAAATTTCATTAATTTTCTTGGGACCCACATTTCCTCTAAGTGTTGGTGCAGGTTGGTGCAATTTTGTTTTTGATGACCTTGAAAACCCTAATACCTAATGGAGACTCTCACTGAATGAAACCATGAAGAAATGACTGAAATAATAATGACAACACTTGGTGATGGTACACTCAGGAAAGTGGTCAAATGAGCTAGCAAGTGATGAAATTTTTGAAAAAAGTGAGGTATGAACTATGACTACCTCTAGTGACCAAATTTTTGCATGATGACCTAATGGAATGACAAAATTTTTAGAATGGGACCCTAATATGATGTGAAAATAGATATTTTGATCACTGGTGGCAGGATGCAAATATTGACACTAATAGGAAAGAGGAAGAAGTATTTTTTGCCTAACCATTGTACAAGTGTGTTGAGAATGGAGGTGTAGGGTTTTCCCCTTGCATTCCATTTTGTAAACATCTTAATAGTAAAATCTCTTATATTTTAAGTAAAAAAACAATATATTTTTTTTCTTGAAATTTTTTCTCTCTTTTTTTGGAAGCATGCTCTCATAATTTGCAACATGTAGTTGTGGGCTAATAAATATCCATCACTACTATGAGATAGAGAGATCCCTATTAAGACGAGTGATTTAGACTTATGCACGAATGCAACAGAATAAAAATATAAACATAAACATAGAGATGCAATAGAAATAAATTCTCATTTCATTAATATCAAAGAATTGTAATATGCTTACATACAGAATGGAAATAAACTAGCTCGGGCCATGGCAGGTTATCTATAAGAAGAGATTCGATGGTTACATGTCTCTGAATTGCGTTGCAATGAGGATAAAGGTCATTTTTATTATTAAACATCAAAGGAAACCCTAAACAACCAAACAACTAACCCTAGGAGATGGAACGCCAAGAGTTTGTGGACCCCATTGGGTTTAGTTGGGTAGCCAAATTCCCGAGGTGGTAACTTGGTCATATGATCTTCCTTTGTCACATGTGATATCTCACTATAAATATATATCCGAGAAATACATGATTTGAAACAAACCCTTTCTTGTTGTGGACCTCAAATAAACAACGTTTAAGGGGTCAAAATAACTCTGAAATTTCAGGACCCGAAAAAATGATAAAAATAGTAAACTATGTTATAAATAAGGAAATTGATGAAACTGACTAGAGGCCTAGGTGGAATAAGCGGGTGGCTACTAGTATCCACCTAGATCAAACCTCACCCCTTTGGAATAAATGGTCCCTATTTCATGCAGAGCCTCCATGAGGTGATGAAATTTCTGTTGAACCTGGTCCCTATTTCATGCAGAGCCTCCATGAGGTGATGAAATTTCTGTTGAACCTGGTCCCTAATGACCCACTTGCCCTGGTGAAGGCGTTATTTGGATTTGACAACTTGATATATTAGACCCTCTACTGGTGATTGTTCTTGATATGTATGTCGATGATCCTATCAATTGTGGCCTATTCGATGCAACTTGGATTGACCTCTGTTTGTATCAACTACGTAGTAATTTATGATGTGTCCAACAATGGGGGAAAGAATGGTCGTAGCCAATCCACATTGAAGAGTGGGCATAGGAAAAGGAATGGTGGAATGTTTAGCTCGTAGGAATTATCCCCTATAACCTTAGTTATGGTGTAAGGTCCATATCATAGCAGGAAATGCTTACGGTAAGCCCCAATGAGGTTCTCCTTCTGCAAATGTAACCAAACTTTGTCTCCCACCTGAAACTTATGTGGAACTCGATGTTTTTCATGGTGATGTTTGTACTTAGAATATGCTCTATCCAATATGTCATGGACCTACTAGAAGGTGTGATGAATGCATTCAATTAAGTTGTTAGATTTGTCATTTTCCTACTGGACATGAGCTGAATCTTCCTGAGTAGCTACAAGTGGTATGGAAAAATAAATGGGACATAGTGGTTGGAATCTAAGTCCCACCTAAAAGGGGATACGGCTTGTTGAGAGGTGGAGAGCTTTGTTGTAGCTATACTGGACATAGGGGAGGCTTTCATCCCATGTGCATGGATGCTTTGAGTTGTACATGTGCAGTATGTGCATGATCATCATGTTTACAACCTTTGTCTGGCCATTAGTTTTGGGGTGAAAGGTCGTGGAATATGTGAGCTTGGTATCTAAAAATGACCAAAGGCTTGACCAGAATACACTTAGGAACCTACTATCCCAATCTAAGATAATGGATTCTCGGATCCCAAAGTGTACCTACACTCATTCAAAGAATATTTTAGCAGTGGCTTCTATTGTGATACTCTTCTTGCAGGCTATCAGAATGGCCATCTTGGAGAATCTGTCAATGACCATAAAAACACAGTCATTGCCATTATTGGTAGAAGGAAGGCCCGTCATGTAATCCATGGATATGGATTCCCACTGGCGGTCAGGAGTAGAGAAAAGAGTATACATGCCTTTCTTCTTTATTGTATGTTTGGAAATGGCATGGGAAATGAAGGATCTAATGTACTTCCCAACATCGTGTCGAAGGTTTTTCCAATAAAAATACTTCCACCTCACTGCCACTGTCTTTTCTACCCCAAAATATCTAGCGACTTGATTTTAGTTTGCCTCCCAAATAGTCTTGGCACACTTGCTTGAAGGAACACAAAGGTGTAACATGTGGCATAACAATGTGTCCTATAGGTGAAAGTCTAGAACGTTCTTACCTTCTGGGAGCATCTGATATGTGGTGCCAAATTCTGGATCACTCTTATAAAATTGTGGCCATTATGATGTCTTGTGTCCATGAGAGTCTAGCACAGTGATCAGTGCCAAGACTGTCTATCAGTTGAGGAATTTTACAACATTATTAGTGCTTTCCCTTCTTATACTTAATGCTCAAATGAAAATTTTGCAAGTATGTGGACCATTTATAACGAATATCATTCTACAAATTTCCTTGTGTCTATATGAATTACACAGGTTGGTGTTCTGTTTGGATGATTGTTTCCTTCACGAGAATGTAATGTTTCCACTATCAACAGGCCTGCACAATCGAATGCATCTCTTTGTCATAGGTGGGTTACTTTCAAACTATGTTTGAAAGTTCCTCACTATAATATGCCAATGGATTCTCCCGCTGAGTAATAATTGTACCAATAGCATTTTTGGAGGCATATGTATCAATCTTAAATGGTTGCTGCAGGTCTGATAATGTGAGAGCACGCATAGAGAAGAGGCGATGCTTCAACTCAAAAAACGCCTTCTGCTGGGATTCAGAAAAAAAAATAAAAATAAAAAATTATTTCGCTCCACCCTTGGCGACTTGAATCAAAGGCTAAGTGATATGAGAGAAACCCAACACAACACTGTGGTAGAAATTGGCAAGACCCAGAAAATTTCAGAGCTCCATTAGAGTGGTTGGGGTTGGTTATCCCGAATAACTTATATCTCGGATGGGTCAACATGCACACCCCACTAATCAATGATGTACCCCAGATATTGAACCCAGGTCATTCCAAAATGTGAATTTCTCCAAATTGGCACAAAAATAATGGTTCCACATGGTGTGGAGGACTTTTTGAATATGGTATTCGTGCTTTTCTAAACTTTGTTCTAAGATCAGGATGTCGTCCAAATATACTACCACAAATGATTTGGTGAAGGGATGCAAGATGTCATCCATCAGTCTCATGAAGGATGTGGGGGAATTCGTCAACCCAAAAGGCATGACGAACCATTCGAAAAGGTCATCCTTGGATTTGATTAAATTCTTCCATATATTGGAGGGTTTGATTGGTATCTGGTGATAATCAAACATCAAGTCAATCTTGTTGAAATATTTGGCCCCTTTGAGCTCATTTCCCAATAGTTAATACAAAGCCTTCAGGTTCTTTCCTTCTTATGTACCAACACGATCAGGCTCCCACAAGGTGATGAACTTGGCTTGATACATCCTTTATGAAAAAACTCTTGAATCTACCTCTTTATTTCATAATTCTTTGTAATAGAGAATTGATAGATCGGTCCATCAGGTAGCAGCATGCCTAGGGTCATATCAATGGAGTGCTTTGCATAATAGTGTAGGGGTACCCCTGTGGGTGAGGTGAATATGTCCCTATACTCATCCATGACCTTGTCCATATGTTGCTACTGTGTTTTTATAAGTATTCTACGATAAGCCTATATACTTAGAATAAAACCAATAAGTCCACAATAGGTAATTTGACCTAAAATAAAAATGACCCAAGCATGAAACCCATGCTTTAATAAGTCATTCAATAATAAAATAAAATTGTTTTATTATTATTTTGACAATTACAATAAGTATTGACTCAAGTATAATTTATGAGTATCGAACCTAGTTGCATTATTCAACACTCCCTCTTAACTAGGGAGGTATTCATAACTAAATGGTACAAGGTAGATCCCAACTATATGAACCATGAAGAATTATAGACACTTAAATTTCATGGACTATATTCCTAATGAGGGAACTCTATCCATTGATCACTCAACACTTTTGGCATCACAATTTCATGGACTAGATTCCTGACAAAGGAAATCTATCCAAATGGGAGTAAGATGGACTAAATATTTTAGCCTCTATAGGTACCATCAGGCTTACTTACTAACCATCAACCTAGGGAACTAGGTATGCATCCACCTAATGCCACCCTCCCAACTAGACTTCAACACAAAGTTTCAAACATATGTATTTCTAGTAAATGCTTCACTCACAAAGCCTCAAAAAAAAAAATTCATGCAATTATTCACTCACAAAGCCTCAGGAAATTCTTTACTTGAAAATCCACAACACACCTTGATCTGGCAGATCAAGAACAACCAATCTCTCCCAATCAAAATTATTGGTAACCAACATGATATCAAGTCCTTCAAGAGATTCTCCTGTGCAAGAAAAAACCCCAATCATCAATAATTCATAATCAAAAGAAACTACGATGTTTCTATATTTCCCTTCAACTTATTCGAGTAGGACTATCAATAGAATCTAAAGATTCCTCTTCTTACTTTACATGTGGAAACATATATTTCCATAATATATTCTCCAACCATGACTATGATTCTTACTGATGGACTTCACTAAGACTTACAGTTAATTGTCCCAGTCTAGTGCATGATACATGAAGTATATAACCATAATAATTTCTTCTTTTATCCAGGATCCCTCTTAATGTAGGGAGACTTAACTTCTTCTTTAGGTGTTGGAGAATATTTCATGGCTTCCATTCTTTTCATCATACTTATCACCTTATCATCTTTATAATGTACCTGCACATCTTTAAACAACAATTACAACCAAAAGTATAGAAGCATTAAGTTAGCCATATCAAAGTTACAGAAGCATTTTCAACTTTATACATATCAGATACCCAAACAAGAGAAATGTACCTTCCAACATATTTGCTAGGGACTTTTATCATAAACCCTAGACTAATCCATAACGTCTTTCATTATTATCTAGGGTTTCAATGTTTCTTCCAAATGTATAACATACCTTGTTACAACATATAGAAAACCCTAGAACCAACATAGATATACAATATATCTGACAATATTTAAAGTCCAAATGATAGACCTTTTACTTGAGAAAAATACACATCCTATATTTCATATACTAAATTCAATCAATATTAATCACAGCTCAGACATGATCAAATTTCACTAGAGTTAGTTGCATACTCTAGATTTAAAATCAATTATCAAAACACATCATGAAGAATTACTATAATTCAACAAACACATCATGAGTAACTTTCACTAAGGTTTGATGTAAACCCTAGACTATCTACTTATAAATTATCATCACACATTATATAGGTGAAACTCAAACAATGTTACCGATGAAATAGGTAACCGCAATGTTACCTACTTTTTTTTGGTAGCATAAAAAGCACCCGATTTTGAAAAGTGGTGATGCAGAATCACCATTTTTTTTTTTGGTGCACATTTTTGACACTCTAAAATTTTTATTTATGAAGTCTGAATATTTGTTTTAAAATGTTAGTGATTTTCATGCTAATTTTGGAATGTATTGATGCAGCATCAATTTTTTTTTTTTTTTTTTTTTTTAGAGTGGTGATTTTCATGCTAATTTTGAAACGTATTGATGCTGCATCAACCTTTTTTTTTAGAGCAGTGATTTTCATGCTAATTTTGAAACGTATTGATGCTGCATCAACCTTTTTTTTCTAGAGCAGTGATTTTCATGCTAATTTTGAAACGTATTGATGCTGCATCAACCTTTTTTTTTTACCAGTTGATGCGGGGGCCGCCCCAATAAATAACCATTTTTTATTGATTTTTTTTTTAAATTTTTTTTTTAAATGTTTTTTTTTTAAAATTTTTTTTTTAATTGATTTTTTTTTAAATTTTTTTTTTAATTGTTTTTTTTTTTAAATTTTTTTTTAATTTATTTTTTTTTAAAATTTTTTTTTTTTAATTTTTTTTTTTTTAATTTTTTTTTTTAATTGTTTTTTTTTTTTTTAATTTTTTTATTTTTTGTTTTAAATTTATTATTATTATTATTATTTTTGATAATTTTTATTAAATTTCGCCCATTTTTTTTATTTAATTGATTTTTATTTTTTTTTTAATTTCATAATTTTTCATTGTTATTAACTTTTACTTTTAGTTTTTTAATATAATTTTATAAAATTTAATAAATTTTTTATATTTTTTTTTAATTTATTTCGATTTAATATGTTTTTTAAATGTTTTACTCTTTTTTATTTTTTTTTGGTTAATTATGTAAATTTTTTATATTTTTTATTTCAATTAAAATTGTGTATTTAAAATTAGATTTTTTTAAAAATGAAACTTAATTTTTTTAGATTATTTTTTTTTTTAATTTTTTTTATTTAATTTTTTTTCTTTTTTTTTTTTTCAATTTTCCACTTTTAATTGATTTTTAAAGTTTTTAAAGTTTTCGTTTAACAATATATATATTTTTTTCTTTTATATTTAAAATTTATTTTTTCTTTCAAAATTTATTTGTTTATTCATTTATTTATTAAAATATAATATTTTTGTTTTTAAATTTAATTTGTTATTTTAATATTAACCTCTCTTTTTTTTAATTTAATAAAATTTGATGTATATACCTATTTTAATTTAAGTTCATATATATATTTTATTTTTTATAATTTAAATTTAATTTATTTTTTATAGTTTATTTGTTTTTTTAATATATATTGTTTTAAATTTGATATTTTTATTGTATTTTATTTTTATTTTTTATTTTTAATTATTTTTTTTTTTTTCCTTTTAATTTGAATAGTGTTTTTTTTTTTTAATTTTGAATTTTTAAATTTATTAAAATTTAATATATTTCCTTAAATTTAATTATTTGTTTTAAATTTTTTTTTTCTTTTTTTTAAATTTAATAAGCATTTTCTTTTTCTTTTTTAAATTTAATTTCTATATTTTATTTTTTTAATTTCCTTCCTTTTTTTACTTGTTTTTTTTTTTTTTTTTAATTTAATATTTTTATTTTGTTTTTATTTTTATTTTTCAATTTCTATATTTTTTTAAATTTTAATTATAATTTTTTTTTGTTTTATTATTTTTTTTTTTTCCCTTAAATTTTAGGTTTTTTTTAATGATTGAATTAAAATTTTTACTTTGCTTTTATTTTTATTTTTTTTTATCTTCATATATTTTTAAATTTTAAGCTTTTAAATGTTTTTATTTTTTTAATTTATTTTTTTTCTTAAATTTTAGGTTTTTTTTTAATGTTTGAATTTTAAAAATTAAAAAATGTTACTTCTATTTTTAAAAATGCCAAAAGTATGACACAAATTTTTTTTTTTGTTATTCCAGCATCAACTGGTTTTGTTTTGAGGGTGTTTTTTCAATCCTTTTTTCAAGAAACAATTTTGTTTTTACCATAATTTTATAAAATGTTGAAATTTGACCTTAAAAAAAAACGAAGTGCGTTTTGGAAGAGACACTTTTTTTTTGGGGGTGTTTTTTCAATCCTTTTTTCAACAAACAATTTTGTTTTTAGCATAATTTTAGAAAATGTTGAAATTTGACCTTCAAAAAAAAACAAGTGCGTTCTGGAAGACACTTTTTTTTTTGGGGGTGTTTTTTCATGTTTTTTGAGAGTTTTTGGGCTAGAGTTCCCGTTTTGAGGTCAGGTTACCTATTTCATCGGTAACTATGTTCTCAACATTCATATTAGAGAATTTAATCATCACTAGGATTTATTTCTAGATCCTATATTTTCCAATCATCATCCTAGATCTTTCAAACATGACTAAGGTTTGTTTCCAAACCCTAGATTCTTAGTACCATTAGAAAACAGGCCAACACACACATCTAGGAGATTATGATTATAAGCACATCATATGTTAGTCAACATTTACACATTAGAAAAACATTGACCTAGACTATGCTAGGGATTAATTCAAGAGAACAAGTACCTAGGGTTTCACACCTATGACTTTACATAATAGGGATTTAGCCTATAGACCTAACTAAAACCCAAGGTCTCATTCCATTGTCAAAGTAGGTCCTTATTATATGATACTTCAAGGTTGATATTTCAAACAACATCATATTAACTCCAATAAGTTTAGAGCTTCCTTGATCTTATAAAAATCTCAAACTTGACATTATCAAAACATTAATCATAATAACAATTTTCACAAATAGCCCTAAATAGGTTTAGGGCTTCACAAGTAAAAAAAATACCATTAGGTTAGGTTTTTATAGAGAACCTTCTTAAGGTTCTATACAAGCAATTTCAAGTGTATAAGGTGGGTAGAATAACTAGGTGATGAGTCATCCCAAACAAGAATCCTTTTGGGATTCACTAGTGCTATACATATCAACAATTAGTAACATATGAAATATATATTTCAAAGAGAGTAATAAGACTATACATTTCAAGACATATCTTTGATTCTTTGACAAACCCTTTTACTTGTGTGGCCTTTTTGTTTGAGCCTTCTCCATGATTCTTGGGCATTCAACAGATTTATTCCTAGACAAGGAATAGAGGCAAACAAGTGATTAGTACATAATATAATCAAAATATTAAACAAGTACATTAAGACAAATAAAGGAATGAGATAATTATCTTGAGTATTTTATGTAGGCTCCCTCCCAAGCTTGAGGGAAAACCTAAAAATTATAAAACAAAGAAATATTTTCCAAGAAGATGTTAAATCTATACTACATAAAACATACAAATGTCGAAATATAATATGGAAGGGTCTTAGCAGTGTAAGTCCCTTAGTTCTTCTTCAGTCTTTGCTTTCTTCAGGGATGAGGTCTCTTCAACCATGTTTGCATGATATTTATCTCTCTTCCTACTCCTAGGGTTGTCAGGCTAATCACTTCTATAGTGTCCCAACTTCTGACATTGATAAGACTCAACCTTGGACATGTCAACCTTCTTCTTTGGCCATTTCTTTTTTTAATATTACTTTATGATGAGAAACATAATCATTTGATATATATATTAATTTTTGGTTACCATGGAGAACCTTAACTCTTCTTGACTCCATGTTGTCCATAGCTCTTCGAAGGTGGATGTTTCTTTCTAACTGTTGAGAGATGAGGCAAAGGAAATTCAAGAAGATGGTAGTCCCAGAATGCCAATAATTACTAGTTCTTTATCTGACACTATTTCATCAATGGAAAGGATATCATCCTTATCATTGTTATTTTCACAAAGAAAGAGGAAAGTATATCCTCTTTTGTCATCTTAACAATTCTTAGATCATTCTTCAGACTTGCCACCTTTCCAATGTTCTTGATAGTGAATAGTTTTGACAAAGCCTCATACATTTCCTAAGCATGAACAATATTTTCTATGAAGGGGACGAGAATTTTCTTTATGCCTTCAACCATCAAATCCATAGCTACCAATTCTAGATATTTTTACTTCACCTTATCAGCATTACTTCATTCTTTTGTGGGTTTTTTCATTTTTCCTCTGACTAGATCTAAGACCTTGTTGTTTTCAAGGATGATGCCAATCCTTTTCTTCCATGACCTATAATTTAAATCTCCTTCAAGCTTGTTCTATCCCTTGATAGTGTTAGACATATTTCTTGAAGATAGTGAAGACTTGTTTCTTCTAGTGAACTCCTTCCTTGATCAAGTCCTTGAGACTGAATTTTTCTTCTTCTTTCACCAAAGCTCTCATTCCATGTTAGAGAATCAAAAAGGTAGAAATATCCTTTTGTTATTGATTTTTTACTTTTGATCTTATTCAATTATTATTGTGTTCTTATTATCTTTGTTCTTGAGATTATGAAGCATCCTCATAATCTCAATAGGGATGGAGGGAACAAAATCAGTGGTAGTTGGCTACCTCTCATCAGACAAATTTTCTCCACTAGCCCGTCTTCCCAGGTACAATATCTCAGGTGGAATCCCTTTTCATTTTTATTAGGGTTTAATCAATAATTATGATAATATTAAGGATAAAGAATAAAAAATGCACAGTAAAGACTAACTATATTAATTCTAATTACTAATAGCCTAAATATCATTTATAAATAAATATTAAATATAAGATTAATTATTAATTTTAACCAATATTCATTATTGGGTTAAAGTAATAATTATTTATTTTAATATTTATTTGTAAGTTAATTAATTAATAATATAAAAAATTAATAAAAACACAATAAAATAAAATTAAGTTAGTAAAAATGATTGAAATTATTAATTAATTTATAATCAACATTATTATGAATAATTATTATTAACTTAGTAATACTAATTAATAGAATTATTAATTAATAGTAATACTTAATAACACTATATTCATTAAAAATTTAGAATGATTTATTTTAGATATTAATATTTATTATATTTTGGATAATATATATTAATACTATTAAGAAAAAAGACAATTATTTCATATATTAATTAATATATATATATATATATATATATATATATATATATTGTTTTTACTATAAAAATAAAAATAAATTACTAATAATTAATATGTAAAAACTTATTAATAAAAATATATATATTATTATAATCATTATTAATAATAATTTATATATAAGTATTAATAATGTAAAAATTTAATCAATTAATTAAAAAAAATATATATATATATATATATATATATATATATATATATATATAAAATTATTTGAATAGTCGGCGCTGTTAGTCTAATTAGGTTTTTTCACTATTTTTTTTCCAGTTTTTTCTCCTCTCAAGCTTTCATTCACAATATGTCCTGAAGATGGATCCCTATTGGGATTCAAAACGTCGACCAAGTTTTGTTGATACTATGGATAATCTGAATTGTGTTTCTTCAATCAACAACCATGGAAACTTGAAAAAAACCATCTTTGTTCTTATTATTTCACCAGGAAAATATCAAAGCAAATACACATAGATCAAGGACACAAGATGTAGGCAAACATCTAGGGAAAAAACCCCATCAAGGGGAAAACCAAATCAAGATAAGTCTTTCTTTCAATATGATTCTTGAGACTCTAGACCTTGACTCGAACTTCCTCCACACCAACTCAACCTTCCTTCTGATCCTTCCTGAATCTGGTAGCATGGGTAGCAACAGCAACACTAGAACTCCAACCTTGCTTCTTGAGAATTCAATCTTGAGGTAGATACTTTGATCTCGCTTATAAGACTTCGATTTATATTTGATACAACTTCTCTAAGCAACAAAATATATCAAAATTACCTTATACTTCTCCTTCAGTTAGCAGCAGAAAAATTGGTAGCAACTTCAATAATAAATCTTTGAAAACTTTGATCTCCCAAAATATAGATCGAAATGCAGTGAGAGGAGTATCGAAATTTCTATTTTCTTCAACTCTATAAGTGTGCCAAAAACCGAACCCAAAAAATCCTTCTCAAAAATTTCACAATTTCTCCTTGTCTTGACTTCTAGATCGAATTTTTGTATTGTAGATTGATGTCTTCAAATGGGTTTGATTTCACTCTATATATAGGCTTCTAATGAGTTCAAATTCCATGAGTTGAGGCTGACTTGATCACCTTTAGGACGACTTGATGTGAAGGCTTCATAAATTATATTTTACTCAATAGTTGACCTAATTTCATGATTGAAAATCTCAATATTGGTCAATTTAAATCTGCAATAAACCTATATACTCAGAATAAATCCTAGAAGTCCACAATAGGGACTTTTACCTAAAATAAATATGACCCAAGCATGAAACATGTTCTTTAATAAGTCATTCAATAATAATATAAAATTATTTTTTTCATTCTTTTCACAACTACAATAAGTATTGAATCAAGTACAATTTATGAAGACCAAACCTAGTTACATTCTTCAACAACGTCTAGGCTGATATTAAAATTTTTGGTTGTTTTACCCTCAAGGGGTTGATTCTGATGGTATTTCCTTTAATTTCCCTGTCTTGGTGTGTGGAATTTGGTATCGAGGTATTTTCTCTATATTTTTTTAATGGATGCACTTCCTGTTTAGTTTGGTAAGGTATTAATGGAGTTGGGAATTATTTGTTGCCTGTGTTTATAGATTTGGGTTACTCACAATATTGGGAATCAGGTTTCATTGTGTCTCTAGAGTCAATATTTTGTATTATATCTCTCTAAATATTAGATATGTCGTAGTTGTGGTATGTTTTATTTCGAGGTGGGTTTTATACCTTAGAGTGCTACTTGGATGAGTCTGTGTTGAGAGGAGTAAAATTGAGTTCTCTTAGGAAAGCCCACAATGTAAGGGTATTGGGCTTCAATCGTATGGTTTTGGAGACGACTTCCTTGTGTATTTTTTGAGATTCATTGAGTCAAGGGTGTGTTCCTACCTATGTCATGTTGGTTATAGTGTGGTTCAGCTTTGTAAAAACTTCACCCACTCTTCTGTAAACATTCCTCCTCAACAAAGAATGGCAAGTCGTAGAGGAAGTGTGAGCACTTCTTCTTTGTACCAACGTAGATTACTTGGGTGGGATTCAGTGGAAAATTATTTTGATTATGATCCGATAGAAAGAAGAAGAGAAATCCCCCACCTTGAATAAAAGGAGTTTGGAAACCACCTTTATTTTTCTAATTCGGAGGTGGGAGAAAATGGAATTAAGTGGATCCTCGACCCAAAGAAATTATAAAAAACAAGACTTCACTTTCTACATTCGTCACAGTGCATCTCCACATGTATACCCTCTTTCGAATGGTTATTAGAGATAATAAAGCGGATAATTACTAACTTTTTGCAGGGAAAGAGACGATCATAATTCTCCACAATGTATGTTTTAGCGTGGATGATATTGGGTCACGATTGAGCAGGATTGAGAAATATTTGTCTCTGAGTCAGAATTTGAGACAAAGTAGCTCAATGACCCTCCTATAGTTATCTATGCACCTTACGCTATCCCGCTCCTCCTACTAGTGTCACTCCTTCTGCTAACTCTTCACCTCACTCTCCAGTTATTATCTCAAACTAGTAGATGAATCGAAGGATCAATTTTTGTCTCTCTGTCAACCTCACTACATGGAACTTTGGATGTATCAGTTTTGGTATTTCTCTAATGGCCTCAATCTATGGAACTTTGTGTGGTGCCCTTGACACCCTCATTAAAAAAAATGGCCGTCAACAACATGGAATTTGTGTAACCGTGTGCACTTTGGTCACAATTTTCATATAGATATGGCATATGTTGCATTCCTGCCTTCTGTGCAAGTTTCCAAAATTATACATTTGGTTATGAATTTTGCAATATTTACTACCATCTCACTTATGGATGATATATTACTATGGTTTTTTTATAGTGAAATGATTGTTTTTAGCCAAAATTGGAAATGGAACATGGATGCATTAAGGGGTCAAATTCTTGGTTTTATATATAGTAAGGTTTCAACCTCTAGTTCTTATATTTTTTCCATAATTTTTATGGCACCTCACTTTTCGTATATGCTTATAGGTTGAAAATGTGTTTAGTATGTCATACATCACTACAAGGAAAAGACCCTCTAGTGGAGGTTATAAAGGAGGTTTTTAGTGTTATTAAATTAGACAAAATTGTCAAAAAAACATTTGCTACAACATCCGTTTATGGTTACGAAGGTTTTGGCAAAGCTTTTAATGGAAATTCAACACAACTAAAAAACTTGGGCGACTGGAGGTTACTACGGATGTTTTTTTCATCGGTGCACTACTAAGGTTTCAACACACCGGTGCATGTCATCTAGACAATGGCCCGGGGCACTCTAAGGTGCATGCATTTGATGGTCAAGGTATAAAACTGCATCGGGCGTAGTGTTGGTGATATAACGCATGGGGCCGTTCTAATTGTTCTTGGGATTTGTGCGGTGCCTATAGGTCGTCTCAACGCATCGGTACATAGACTTATAGAAATGCACCGGTGCGAAGTATCAGACAAACGTACTAAGATTTATAATTGGTATTGGTATTTGTGCGGTACCCATAGATCGTGGAAACACACCGATGCACTGCAGCATAAAAATGGACCAGCGTACAGTAATAGACACGCACCGGTGTTCATTTTGTATTTTTTAGAAACATCGACCTGTGACAGTGCAATTATTGTGAATTTTTAAAATTCATTACTCATCAAACGTCGACACATCTTATAACAGTATTCATATTAATTAAATTTTTATTAATGCATTTGAATGTGATGTTTGGATTAATTTGTTATATCATATCATAATTATTGTGATTTTTCAAAATTCATTATCCATCAAAAGTCAACACATATATATCTTATAACAATATTTATATGAATTAAATTTTTATTAGTACATTTGAATGTGATGTTTGGATTAATTTGTTATATCATATCATCAAATTTCACATCTCTTCATTATAATATTTAATCATCCATAAATTTAATCAATGGTGTTACATTTCACAGCGACAATGGAGAATGCAATAAAATAAATTAAAACATATTTTATTATTATTATTATTATTATTATTATTATATATATATATATATATATATATATATATATATATATATATATATATATATATATATATATATATATATATATATATATATATATAGCATTAAATATTTGTCATACAAAATGAGACAATTATTGGTATCCCTTTGTCTTTCAATTGGGACACTATGTCCATTACATTAAACAAATGTCTAATTTCATAGACAAATATTTCAAAAAAATACAATGCCTTGCTTTGATATCCAAACATAGTGATCATCATTCTTCACTTCCTGGAAGATTTTGACGCAGTATTGTACCGCAACAACTGTAAGATCTTTTTTATCATGCATATACAAACATGCGCTTTAAACAATTTCCCAATTGAACTACAATACACGGCAATTTTCACTCACTGGCAATCTCCATTAATATGCGGAAGCTCAGCTTTCAATTCCTGGCAAATTCACACAATCATAAATATAAACCATACTCTCATAACCCAAAGACTTGGATTTTATCCTCACTTCAATGCACTCAATTCTTGGAAAGTATAAAAACCCAATTTTGATGTGCCCACATCTTAACCATTGATTCTGACCTTAACATATGAACTAGTTAAGAAAATACACAACCAACGCTTAACTCATAAATTCCAATATTATGCGCCCTTGCCCTTCCACATCATATTCAATGTATGCACATTTGCCCTCTCAAAAATTCCTTCAAATTACTGATGTAGATTCATTTCATGCAATCTCACACTGCTACCATAAGTAACATTGAAACTCACCTTACATATTCAACAACCAGCACATTCTTTTTAACGCATTCTTCCCATTACTTCACATATGGGTTTTAATACCGGGTTTCAAATAAACTTTCCATAAACAAATGCGCCCATGTATTAAATCTCAATCTGGAAATTACAAAACTCAATTTCATTGCGTTTAACTTTGTTCACACATTTTTTCAAACAGTTTTCTGTTATGGCAACTATAAACTCAGATTTTAAGCCACAACATACCTTTCCAGAATTCAGCAGCGCTCTTCAACTCCTTACTATGCGCTTTTCATCACTGTAGATCGATTCTGCATTTACTGTATATTATGTACGCCATTCCCAGACCCTGTTTACCCACTGCTATTCAGCTCTCTGCAATAATCTGCGTCCTTTTTTACAACATTCAATCGATTTCATTCCAGTGCTATCCAATCGATTCCCCCCTGCAACTATGAAACATTCAAACATATATAAACGCAGTCTTGGATTTAATAATGCTGGATATTCTGCAAAATAATTCTAAGTGACAACCATCCTTCCGGCAAGCAAATCATTCCAGTGACAAGATCAGTTCAGGGTTAACGCATTAACTTTCTGGTTCCATACCCTAGCAGATCGATTTTTAAAACCGTGTTATGTAAATTATGCCAACAATTTGCATTCGATCCATCATCAATTAACATAAACATCGTTCAATTAGCATTCATTTTGGCACATTCTAAATACAGCGTTCAAGACACTCATAGATTCGATTTCAAACCTGCGCTGTACATTAATCATTCAAATGTAATTTCACCACTGTCAATCGACTTTTTAAAACTCCCATCTGCACATCTGTATTTAACACAAAAATTTCAACGCATACTATATAATATCTGAAATGTTCTCCGGATCCTGCAATTTCTCACCATATAAGTTCTAAACGCTAACTCTGCTTTTAACACAGCAATTTGCTAACTTGTAAATGCGCTCTCCTGTTTCTAAGAACGCATGTCATTATTTCTGAACTTATACAGTGTATAATCCTACGCCCTTTTGCACTTGGGCCACCACCAACAGCGTTCAATTAACACTTATGCATTCATGACAGCATTCAGGATTTTCAAGCCGATATACAAAACTTGTACACTCAATTGGAACGATCATTACGCAAACAAGATTTAAATCAACAATTTGTACAACGCTCATTTGATTTGTAAGGATTTAACAATCCATTTATGAACTTCACAGATTTACATTTGCTGGCGCTCTCCTTTTTACTTTTATTGTTGTCCATCAAACTACAGATCGGATAAAGTGACTCATTCATTTGAAATCGATTTACCCACACAATTCCAGCGTTAGCAAATGCTCAAATTGATGTATGTAAAGATCGACTTTCCCAACATATTTAATCGATTTCTGAAGATAGCAATTATAATGTAGAGCCACTAATTGATATAGAACAGCGCTTTCAACTTAATGAAACGAAATACAATCCTTCCTCAGAGAACGCAGAATTAATTTTGTTTTATTCATTGAACACATAAATCCAATCTCATGCAAACTCAATACTGGACATACAGTAAAAATCAAAGGTTGTATTTACACACAAAACACTTACAAGAACTTGCGATTCATGGCCAGATATTCAACATTTAGGCCCTTACAATTGCTGAAGGCTTACAGCCTTGCTGATCAAGCCTGCTCTCAATCACCCTCTCTCACAATCTCAATGTGTTTTTCTCTCAAAACCCCCTCCTATTTATACAATTTTAAAAAAATTATTTAATTAAATGCTCAATCCCTTCAATTCCTCAACAAACCCCTAAATCTCTCAACATCCCTAAATGATAGATCTTTATCCCTAAAATCCTTCAACTAATTAAATTCCCTCATATCCTTTTATTAAATAAAAAGATATTTACAAAAATCCTCACCTTCTCCTATTTTATTCAAATTAATTAATAAAATATTACAAATTATCACACCCCCTTTTAACATATTTACAAAATAAAAAAACGCCCTTGATGCTCCTGCATCAGACTCCCCATGTAAGAAAATTCATGACCACCTGGTCATAAGTCTGGATATTTCCTCTTGGATCCCAAATTTTATTTTGTAATCTTTCCATGCTTGTCGATTGCTTTACTACTGTTGTTATCTGCTGTTGTCTTCGAGGTTTCCATATTTTGTGTTGTAATGCTCCACTTGCTTTGCCTTCAAGATCTGCTACTGTCTTCCTCTTGTTGTCACTCCTTTTCTTTGCTGCTGCTACTATAAATGTCGCCTCACATGTTGCTCTAGCTGTCATTATGAATGTTGCGGCCTCCCAAACTTCCTGTCCCTCTGCAACATTCCTTTGCTCATCATCTGCAATTTCATCTGCAACTTTTTTCTCTGGTTCAAATGTCTCCAGCAAACATTTTAGCATTTCATCAACATGCTGCAAATTAACTCTAGCATAATCTCCATCTTCCCCTTCGACAATCTTCAGAAATTTTCCATCATCATCAAGTTTTGCAAACACTGTAGCTTCACCCTCTGTCACTGTAGCAACTCCAAAATTTCGTACACCAGTCTTCTCTTGGCTATACAGACAAGCCAACTTTTCCTTGTCACCCATGGTAACAAGCCTCTGCTTATGAGACCTAATTGTCTCATCTTCTTTCTGCAACTGTTCACCTCCTTCCAAGACAATTCCAAATGATGGACTGTCTTCTACATCACCTGTAAACACAATCAAGTTTTCAGCATCAAAATCACAAGACCCAACGGTCTCACTTGTAGATTCAGTCATCCGCACTTCTAAGTCTTCTTCAGGACTCAGAAAATCTTTACTGGCTTTCACCTAAGCTTTCTCTGGCAACACTCCAGTAAGCTGCTCCAACTCTTCTGTCAGCACATCAGTATGCTGATTTGCATTCATCATGAGACTATCAGCTAGTCTCACCTTCTTACCATCATCTGCTTCATGACTGTCCTTCATGAAAACTTTCCTGTCTTGCTTCCTCAGCAAATTATTCTGCACATAAGTCCTCTGCCTCTCCAATTCTCTTCTCTGGAGATCTATTTTCCTGTACAATTCAATAACTTCATTAGGAGTAGAACTTGGAAACTTTACACATCTTTCCATACCTTCACCAATGCTTGACCAATCATCAAGTAGTCCTTCTCTTTTTGCACCAACATCCTGATTAGACTCCTTCGTCTTCATCTCCTTCTGAGATCTTGCTATCTCATCATTGATCTGAATAGCCTTCAGATTCACCTCTTCTTGAACAAACTCTAAAGCTTGTTCATCTTCCTGTACTGTACCTGCAAACATACACAACTCGTCAGTTTTAAAACCACAAGACTTTTCAGTCTTGACTGCTTCCTCCAACACATCCTTCTGAACAAATCTGCGTGTGGAATCTTCAAATTCCATCTCTGGTTCAAGAAATCTAAGTTCCTTTTTCAACAAGGCAATCACAATTTGCCTCAACCTCCTCTGCAATTTTCGCCAAATCACTCTCTTTCCCTTCAATGGAAAGATCCATCCTCTATTCTGGTTTTCCTGCTCTTGCAGCCATTCTTCTAGTACCTGCAATTGTACCTTCATTACTGCAATTTCTCTTTCTCTGACTTCATCAGTCATCTTACCTCTGTGGCATTCTTTTGAACCTCTTCTTTGATCCTCCATGATCATCTTCTCCATGAGTTGTTCACTCATCATGAGTTGCACTAGCCTCTACGACAACAATCTCTTCTACTGCCACTTACCTCACCAAGCCTTCCTCACTCAGTCTTTTGGTAAGTACTTGGTTCACTGCTTCTAGAACCTTTTGAGAACTTTCCTCTGCTCACTCTCTGGCTATCTCTTCAACTCACCTTCTTCTTCAGGACACTGCAATTGTCCTCTTTATTCAACCTTTAGCTGAATGCCAGGTTCAATGCCATCGTCTTCTCTGCAACCATAAACTTCAATTCATAAATTTCAAATCAGAAAATCATCTCACCTTCCTGATCTCGTCCTTCATTCGCTTCTGCAATTTTCTTCACTGCAATCCTGTTCACTTTCAATTGTGTATGCTGCATATCAGATTTAAAATCTGATCTTCATCATTCATCACACATTCAAAAATACTTTTCAACAAACCTTCTTGTATTTATTCAGAAACAAACATCTTCAACAGAGCATTCCGGCTCTAATACAAAAATGACGCAGGGCTAGCCTTCAAATAACCAGGATCTTTTTTATCATGCATATACAAACATGCGCTTTAAACAATTTCCCAATTGAACTACAATACACGACAATTTTCACTCACTGGAAATCTCCATTAATATGCGGAAGCTCAGCTTTCAATTCCTGGAAAATTCACACAATAATAAATATAAACCATACTCTCATAACCCAAATACTTGGATTTTATCCTCACTTCAATGCACTCAATTCTTGGAAAGTATAAAAACCCAATTTTGATGTGCCCACATCTTAACCATTGATTCTGACCTTAACATATGAACTAGTTAAGAAAATACACAACCAACGCTTAACTCATAAATTCCAATATTATGCGCCCTTGCCCTTCCACATCATATTCAATGTATGCACATTTGCCCTCTCAAAAATTCCTTCAAATTACTGATGTAGATTCATTTCATGCAATCTCATACTGCTACCATAGGTAACATTGAAACTCACCTTACATATTCAACAACCAGCACATTCTTTTTAACGCATTCTACCCATTACTTCACATATGGGTTTTAATACCGGGTTTCAAATAAACTTTCCATAAACAAATGTGCCCATGTATTAAATCTCAATCTGGCAATTACAAAACTCCATTTCATTGTGTTTAACTTTGTTCACACATTTTTTCAAACAGTTTTCTGCTATGGCAACTATAAACTCAGATTTTAAGCCACAACATACCTTTCCATAATTCAGCAGTGCTCTTCAACTCCTTACTATGCGCTTTTCATCACTGTAGATCGATTCTGCATTTACTGTATATTATGTACGCCATTCCCAGACCCTGTTTACCCACTGCTATTCAGCTCTCTGCAATAATCTGCGTCCTTTTTTACAACATTCAATCGATTTCATTCCAGTGCTATCCAATCGATTCCCCCCTGCAACTATGAAACATTCAAACATATATAAACGCAGTCTTGGATTTAATAATGCTGGCTATTCTGCAAAATAATTCTAAGTGACAACCATCCTTCCGGCAAGCAGATCATTCCAGTGACAAGATCAGTTCAGGGTTAACGCATTAACTTTCTGGTTCCATACCCCAGCAGATCGATTTTTAAAACTGTGTTATGTAAATTATGCCAACAATTTTCATTCGATCCATCATCAATTAACATAAACAGTGTTCAATTAGCATTCATTTTGGCACATTCTAAATACAGCGTTCAAGACACTCATAGATTCGATTTCAAACCTGCGCTATACATTAACCATTCAAATGTAATTTCACCACTGTCAATCGACTTTTTAAAACTCCCATCTGCACATCTGTATTTAACACAAAAATGTCAACGCATACTATATAATATCTGAAATGTTCTCCGGATCCTGCAATTTCTCACCATATAAGTTCTAAACGCTAACTCTGCTTTTAACACAACAATTTTCTAACTTGTAAATGCGCTCTCCTGTTTCTAAGAACGCATGTCATTATTTCTGAACTTATACAGTGTATAATCCTACGCCCTTTTGCACTTGGGCCACCACCAACAGTGTTCAATTAACACTTATGCATTCATGACAGCATTCAGGATTTTCAAGCCGATATACAAAACTTGTACACTCAATTGGAACGATCATTACGCAAACAAGATTTAAATCAACAATTTGTACAACGCTCATTTGATTTGTAAGGATTTAACAATCCATTTATGAACTTCACAGATTTACATTTGCTGGCGCTCTCCTTTGTACTTTTATTGCTGTCCATCAAACTAAAGATCGGATAAAGTGACTCATTCATTTGAAATAGATTTACCCACACAATTCCAGCGTTAGCAAATGCTCAAATTGATGTATGTAAAGATCGACTTTCCCAACATATTTAATCGATTTCTGAAGATAGCAATTATAATGTGGAACCACTAATTGATATAGAACAGCGCTTTCAACTTAATGAAACGAAATACAATCCTTCCTCAGAGAACGCAGACTTAATTTTGTTTTATTCATTGAACACATAAATCCAATCTCATGCAAACTCAATACTGGACATACAGTAAAAATCAAAGGCTGTATTTACACACAAAACACTTACAAGAACTTGCGATTCATGGCCAGATATTCAACATTTAGGCCCTTACAATTGCTGAAGGCTTATAGCCTTGCTGATCAAGCCTGCTCTCAATCACCCTCTCTCACAATCTCAATGTGTTTTTCTCTCAAAACCCCCTCCTATTTATACAATTTTAAAAAAATCATTTAATTAAATGCTCAATCCCTTCAATTCCTCAACAAACCCCTAAATCTCTCAACATCCCTAAATGATAGATCTTTATCCCTAAAATCCTTCAACTAATTAAATTCCCTCATATCATTTTATTAAATAAAAAGATATTTACAAAAATCCTCACCTTCTCCTATTTTATTCAAATTAATTAATAAAATATTAAAAATTATCACACCCCCTTTTAACATATTTACAAAATAAAAAAACGCCCTTGATGCTCCTGCATCATATTGTCACTGCTAGACCTACTTCCATGACTTGGGTTATTTTCAAGAATGTTTTGTTCACGTTGTTGATTGTTTTCTTCTTCTTCACCTTCCATCTACAAACATAAAAATAAACTGTAATGAGCATATATACATTGGTGAGAATAATGAAAATTGCAATATTAAATAATATACATCAATGTAAATCTAAAATAAATGATGTACCATAGCAAAAATTGACTCATAAACTATACACATTCTTTCAAAACCATGTACCATGCCATCTTTCAATATTTCATCTGTTGGCGCAGTTCCATACTTTGTTTCCTGCAAGTTTTATACCCCATAACAAATAATATATTTAATATAAAAGAATTTTCTTGTTCTATTGATTATAGACGGATCTAAGTAAAACAAGATTGATAGATACTTATGTTAGTATGAACCTTAATCGCAAGTGTACGAAAAAGGCTCACTTTAGCCGCGCATAACAAACAACCATGACAACAAATATATTGTCAATATCTTTAGATCAGCAATTAGTTGACCAAGATAAATGCAGAAAAAATCTAGATATATGCATTAAAAGACATTAAACAGTAAATAAAAGCAAGAGTTGCTCCATCCATCCAATAGACAAGACAAGATTGTTTTAAATATTTTTTTTTATTTATGACACTTGGGAGGAGAACATAGAAATATGTTACTTGTCCTCCTCAATGGGATGGGTTATTGTAAGTCCTCAATACTTAAGATCTAAAATCCCTCTCTCTTGATGATGTAGAAAACCCAGACAAAAATGGAACTCAAAGGGGGCTCACAAGAAAAATGGTAGAAAAATATGACAATGATGGTGGATCAAAGTCATGCCAAAAGTATAAATCCAGAGTGATATTTAGGCAAAAAAAGGTAGTGAGTGAATGGAAAAATCCTTCTATTTATAACAAAATATTGAGTTAGTCTAGATCCGACTTTTATGGAATATTTTATTATATTTGTTGGAGAGAAAAAACATTTAACTTGGGTCAAATCCCTTTATTTGTAAATAATAAATAAATAAATGATTTATTTATTATTTTAAGGATGTTGTTAAGTAATAATCAAATAAATAATGATTTATTTAACTATTTATGAATGATTTAGTCAAATTTAACAAGGAATATTATTTAAATAAGGTTTAAATAGTTATTTCTAGAAAATAATAAGATAAATAATAATTTATCTAATTAATTTTCCTGTTTTGGGTTAAATATGACCAGGAATATTAATTAATATGTTGTTTAACTAATTATTCCTTGAGGAAAATCAAACAAATGTGGATTTATTTAATATTTCCTCATGGAGTTTCCTGTTTAGACCATAAACAACTTAATAAATGTGGTTTACTAAGTTATTTTTCATAATGAAAGCAATTTTACTTGGGGTAAAATTGGTCTACATGGTGCACTTAGGTCCATCTAATAGAACAGGTTAGATGACCAAAAAATGGTGTAACAACTTACAAATTCCACAATTCATTTCTGATATGCCAACATATACTCACAACCCATATTTAACCTAATTTCAATAAATTCATCTTATGGTTCTTCTTTGTATGTTAGCACTTGTTTGAAGACATTCAATGATGATTTTTGTAAAACAACTTAAAAAATACAAAAATGAAATCTAGTTAAGTTGTTATAAGGAAGTAACAATTACTCACAAACTTAGATATCAACCCTTTTCTTCCTTGTCGTCCTGTTTTATGTGCTGAATGGATTCCATTTTCTATTATTTTCTACGATAAAATACTTGAAAATTAATATTTAATGCAAAATTGTTTATTTATTGTACTTAATGATCGAAAAACTCAATGATTACATATTACATTTGAAGCACGTTGTTGTTGAGATGGATCCTCCTGTGATGGAATTTTTTCCATTTCTTTTACCATCTCCTTGGACACCTTTTTGGACATTCCTACTGGCATATTTCTAATATGAGCTCGTTCACCTTTTGAGATTTTCATAATCTTCCTGAAAATGTAACATGACAATAAATTATTTAATTTTTATATTAATATATCAAAAGTAAATATAACAAAATTGATATTTATAAATAATTCTAGACAAAAATTTAATGGAATATTACTTTTTCATTCCTTCTTTTTTGTTGTTGTACATTTTTGCTATTAAAAGTATGACATGTCTCATTGACAAATTCTCTGGAAACTCTTCCTACAGTTTAGATAAAATTTGGCTCTTGGAATCATTGGATTGATTTTTGTATTGTAAGTGAAAAGAACGTCTATAAATTTGTTCCACTAGATCCCTCAAAATTTTGTAAAAGTTTTCCCCCCTTTTGATAACCTTCAGCACCACTCCAGATGAGCTAAGGAGCATGTTCTATTTTTTTATTTTCTTAGAACAACATACCTTTTCTGAATTTTTGGTCCCTGTAGAACATTAAACAGATGTGAATTAATAGATTGTTTGACATATGTTATCTAATAATTTTAAGTATATTATTAATGAAAAATAAAAAAAGAAACTCATATTGGATCTGTTACCACTGTAGTAATTCCCAAGTTGTGATATTTTGATATAA
The DNA here is from genome assembly GCA_034641835.2 of Pinus albicaulis. NCBI lineage: Eukaryota > Viridiplantae > Streptophyta > Pinopsida > Pinales > Pinaceae > Pinus > Pinus albicaulis. The sequence continues at coordinate 10,918,146 of CM076571.1, forward strand.
ATTTTAAGAACACTAGAGGTAACCACAAACCTACTTTTAAACTCTAGAATATAGCCTTCCTAGGGTTCAGAGAGGGCTCTCTCTATAAGATTTAACTTTGTTTTGATTATAAAATATTAGGCTAGTTATGATTGTGCAATTTGGTTTTGATTTGGTTTGGTGTGGTGGGAAGAATCACTTAATGAGATGGATAGTGGGAAATTTGATTGTCCATTAGGCTAAGGAGTCAAAATTCAAGCAGACAGAAGTAGGATCAAGGTCAAGAAGTCAAATGTTTTCAGGGCAAGATAGATAAGTCTTTGAAGATCTTGGAAGACTGCTTTGTGAAGTGGTATGATCAAGATAAAGAGAAATAAAGGGTTTGATCCGGAAAAAGGAAGTAGTAAGCAGAGGTCAAATGAAAGAGGGAGAAATTAAGGGTTCCCTACTCTGGAAATCAGTAGAAAACATAGAAATGATAAACAGTAAAGACAGGGTGCTCTTAAAAAATCCTGAAATAATACTCCTGTTTATTCATTCAAATTTGGAACACATAATGTATGCATGAAACAAAGAAGATAAATTATGACAAGTAGAAAGTACTTCACTTCAATGGATCATCACATGAATCCTGAAATATGATGCTAATTGATCTAATCCAGTTTGCTATTCAAAATTTGCAACAAAAAAGCCTTCAAGTCCAACAAAAAATACTATATAAAACTTCAGCAATTTATTCCACCATAATAATTCTAAAGATGGAGTATTTATACAATATTGTTTACAAAATATCCTAGAATGCTTCTAGGAATTATCTAAGGAAAATAGAAATATCTTTACAAAAAAATAGAGATATCGTCTTAACAAATCAGCAAGTTGTCCTATTGATTCAAATAAAATAGAAAATTGTTTGGATGAGGTGCAGTTAGTTACCTTGGTGTCCTCTTTGCTGGGAGAGATGTTGAAATTTGGTTACTGGAGGACAGGTGGTTCCCTAAGGCTTTGATCTTTGGCCTAGGGAAAAGTGTCCAAAAGAATTTAATTTTTCTCCTAAAATGACTTAATAATTTTTATAAAGTCAAATCTAATTTAAAAGTGACTTTAAGTGATAAAGTTACTAAAGTCTAATTTTAAAGTGACTTTAATAAAGTCAATGTAAAATTAGAAAGGAAAAGTGACTTTGGAAATAAATGAATAAGTTGGTCTTTATTAAAGTGGGGTGAATTAAAAAATAGAAAGTGAGATTTAAATGAGCATTTAATCTCAGCCCTAGATCTCAATCTATTTCAGCCATTGGATTTGAGGATTCCCCAAAATTCACTTAGGGTTAGGTTAAAGGAGGAAAAGGAGAGAAGAGGTCATTCATTCTTTCATGAGCAGATTGAGAGAAGGAGAGAAGGAGAGCTAGAGATTTTTTTGAGCAGTGAGAAGAAGGAGGGCAGTAGTGAAGAGATTTCAGCAAAGGTACAGCAGCATTTATTGGCACACATACCGAGGCAAAAAATCCGTACAGCAAAGGAGAGGCAGTGTTTCCAAGTGAGGAGGCACAGAAATCGAGGAAGAGGGTCCAACAGCAAGCATGCACTCCAAGGCACAAAAATTAGGCACATTTTTCAAGGAAGAGGGTGGCTGTCATTTCTGGCACAAAAATCGAGGAAGAGGACAGCAGCTACAACTCTGTTTTTTGGCACGGATTTCGAGAGAGGTTGTTGTACAAAATCTGTACAGTCTGTACAGCAAAGTACGGATGTTACGTCACGCTTCCCGAGGTGGTCATACAACATTTAATGCTGTCCTAAGGTGCTGTAAATTTTCTGTTTTCTGTTGTTGCTGATTTGGCACAATTTTCGAGGCGGTGTGCAAGCACAGAAATCGAGATAAGTCTGTAAATTGGTTGCTGGAATTTTTTCTGAGTTTTTCCTGTTTCACTGTAAAAAGAAATATTCAAAAAAATAAAAGAGAAGCTTTCAAACTGGTTTTCCCTAAGAGTTGTAGGGGGTTTTTCCAGGGTCATGTTGACCAAAAATATCAGTGTTAAATGTGTTGAATGGCTGTTTTATGCTTGCTGATTTTTTATTTCTGCATTTTCCAGCGTTCTATAAATTTTCCAGAATTTGTGTTTTCAGCAAAAAATTATTTTCCAGTTTGTTGAATGTAAGGATATGGGAAAGGGCATTTAACTATTTGGAGAAATAAGGTGAAACTGAAAACCGGGGTGGGAAAGAGGAAATTTGTACATGGTATCAGAGGTTGAGTGCTGAAAGTGCAGTTTGGGACAGCAAGGAGAAAAATACAGCTTGCTGATTTTTCTCTCAGAAAATTCCAGCAAGCTGATTTTTTCACAAACAGAATTTTTATCTTTACTACAGCAGTGCTTTTTTTCAGTTTTAGGACAGCGGGATGTCATTGGGATTGAGGGTGGAGGATAGGTTGGATGGGCATACCAATTATAGCGTTTGGAAGGAGAGAATGCAGAGTATCTTTGAGGAGGCAGAAGTCTGGGATATCATGGTTCATACCACACAGCAACCTGTTAATGTGCCTACTGATGCTACTCAGTTGGCAGCATATAATAGGAAGAACAACAAGGGTAAGAGGCTGATTCTAGACGGAATCAAAGACCATTGCATTCCTCATGTGAGAGGAAATAGAAATGCTCATGAGATGTGGACAGCATTGTCCAATCTCTACCAGAGTACCAATGAGAACTGGAAAATGGTCCTGAAGGAGAAGCTGAAAACCATTAAGATGGGTAAGACTGATAGTGCAGATGGATATCTCACAAAGATTACTAATGTGAGATATGAGTTGGTAGCAATTGGAGAGGTCATTCAACCCACTGAGTTGGTGTGGATAGCAGTGAATGGCCTCCCCAGTTCATGGATGAACTTTGCTAATGGGGTTTGTGCACATGAGACCCTTCCCACATGGGAGAGATTTTGGGATGATTGCATTCAGACAGAGATCAGGAAAGGTCAGCTTGGGGCAGCCAAGCCAGTTGAGCAGGATGAGGATGTAGCACTGTTGGCAGGAGGCAAGAAAGTCAAAGGCAAGAAATAGGCTTCCACAAGTAATGGTGGGGGCAAAGGTAAAGGTAAAGGTAAACAGGGTAACACACAGAAGTACTATTCCAAGGTGAAGTGTTGGAATTGTCAGAAGATGGGACACTATACAGTTGTGTGTCCGGAGAAGAAGAAGAAGAAGGGGAAGAACCAGAACATGGCAGCATCAACAGAGGTTGAGGACTTTGCAGATCGCTTTGACCAAGAGTTTGGGTTCATTGTGTGTGAGTCCTCTAGTGCAGGATTACCTATCACAGAGGTTCAGAGGGAGCATGCATTTCCCTCGACTAGCGAAGCATCTTCGGGTATCTGGTATGTGGACAGTGGGGCTTCACGTCATATGATAGGAGTCCGTGAGTACTTCTCAGAGCTTTCAGAGAGTGGCACTGATATAGACGTAGTACTCGGTGATGACAGAGTTGTTAAAGCAGTCGGTGTGGTAACACTGACATTTCAGAGGGAGTCTAAACCTCCCTTGAAGGTGTCAGATGTTCTTTATGTGCCAGGGATGAGGAAGAACCTCATATTCGTCTCAGCTTTGGAGGACAGAGGATATGAGATACTGTTCAGGGGTGGACAGGTGCTGATGTATCCCAGGGGCGCTCCAGCTGATTCAGCTAGAGTGATAGGTGTACACCATGCAAAGGTGTACAAGTTTGCATTTCAGCCCCTTTTGGCATTGAGCAGTAGTACCGACAGCAGAGCTAGCAGTTCTGAGCTGTGTGAGATTTGGCACCGCAAGATGGGGCATATGTATCATGGAGCCTTGAGGACTTTGCGGGAGATCACTACAGGTGTGCCAGATTTCAGTACTGATCACTTTGATACTTGCAGAGGATGTGCGATGGGCAAGTTTGCCAAATCCCCTTTTCCCAACAGTGACAGCAGAGCGACTGGGATACTTGATTTGATTCATTCCGATGTGAGCGGTCGGATGTCTCATGTTTCCTTGAGTGGATATGAGTAATATGTGTTATTCATTGATGATCACTCCAGGAGGACCTGGATTTATTTCTTGAAGACCAAGAGTGAGGTCTTCAAGCGGTTTCAGGAGTTCAGAGCTCTTGTGGAGACACAGACAGGTCGGAAGATCAAGTCCCTGAGGTCGGACAATGGAGGAGAGTACACCCTTGGAGAGTTTTTTGACTATTGTGCAGAGGCAGGCATTAGGAGGGAGTTCACTCTTCCTTACAACCCCCAGTAGAACGGGGTTGCGGAGAGGAAGAACAGATCCATCGGAGGGGCTGCCAAAGCCATGTTACATGATCATGGGTTGCCATTTTTTTTGTGGGCAGAGGCCTGCGACACTGCTTTTTATTTACAGAACAGGAGTCCGCATCGTGCCCTGGGGCACATGACTCCAAAGGAGGCTTTTTCTAGGAAGAAGCCTGATATTGGTCATCTTCATATCTTTAGGTGCATCACATACTCCTACATACCCAAGGAGAAGAGGACCAAACTAGAGCCCACTGCAGAGAAGGGTATCTTTGTGGGCTACAGTGAGACCTCAAAGGCCTTTCAGATTTACATTCCTGCACAGAGGAAAGTTGTTGTCAGGCGGGATGTGAAGTTCGAGGAGGATAGGGCCTTCAGGAGGTCACGGGAGTTAGAGTATCTGGATCAGCCAGAACCTCAGCAACAGTTGAGTCAGTCGCAGGGATCCAGTGGGTAGGGATCAGGAGGATCCGGAGGTACATCTATGATGATGTCAGGTCCGTAAGTGAGCAGTGGCTCACAGAGTCAGAGGGGTGGTGCTTCGGGCAGCATGCAGAGCAGTCTATAGAGCAGTTCACTAGGGAGTCCACTGATGGACAGTTCACACGGTACCTCAGCTTCTACAGGTTCAGGTTCAGGCAGGAGGATAGCAGACAGACAGTCAAGAGTTCAGGCTCCTGATGATGATGATGAGGAGGAGTTTCATTCTCCAGTGGGAGAAGTATGCTCAGGGAAGAGGAAGCCCAAATGGCTTTAGGACACCTTGAGAGAGGCCACATATGTTGCTAGGCCTAAGAGGCCGATCAGAGAGAGCAGACCACCTGAGAGGTTTTGTAGCTATATGGAAATGGCTACCAACATCCTTGACTCTGAGCCTTCTAGCTATGAGGAGGCAGCTAGCCAGCAGGTCTGGAGAGAGGCCATGCAGGAGGAGTATTCTTCTATCATGAAGAATTATGTTTGGGAGGTGGTGCCGAGGCCTGAGGGCAAATCCGTGGTTACTTCCAGATGGCTTTACAAGGTAAAGCATGCTGCAGATGGCAGCATTGAGAAATTCGAAGCGAGGTTTGTGGCTAGAGGGTTCTCCCAGGTAGAGGGAGTTGATTATGAGGAGACCTTCGCTCCCGTGGCTCGATATACTTCGATCCGCTCCATTATATCGATAGCAGCATAGATGGGTTGGAAGATCCACCAGATGGATGTGAAGACCGCATTTCTCAATGGCTTCATACAGGAGGAGGTGTACATTGAGCAGCCACAAGGCTTTGAGGTGCATGGGAAGGAGTCCCATGTGTGCAGACTGAAGAAGGCCCTTTATGGCCTGAAGCAAGCTCCTAGAGCTTGGTACTCCAAGATAGATACATACTTGCAGGAGATGGGTTTCACAAAGAGTGAGGCAGATCCGAACCTTTACTATATTGTGATAGGTGAGGAGCCTCTCATTCTGGTGCTGTATGTGGATGACTTAGTCATTACAGGTGCAGAGAGACTCATAGAGCACCGCAAGAGAGATCTTGCGGCGGAGTTTGAGATGAAGGACATCAGCTTGATGCATTACTTTTTGGGTTTGGAGGTGTGGCAGGAGGAGGGGCATTTCTTCCTGGGACAGGGGAAGTATATTGTGGACATCCTTGGCAGATTCCACATGAAGGATTGTAGACCCATGTCGACACCGATGATCACCAACTGGAAGAAGCTTCATGCTTCGGATTCCGAGTTGGTGGATCCCACATTGTACAGACAGCTGATTGGTTCCTTGATGTATTTGGTCAACACTAGACTAGATATTTGTTTTGCAGTCAACACGATGAGTCAGTTTATGTGTGAGCCTAGGAAGGTTCACTGGGTGGCTGCAAAACACATTTTGCGGTACTGGCAGGGGACAGTGGATTATGGTCTGGACTACAGGCAGGGGGATGGAGTGAGATTGGCAGGTTACACTGATTCTGATTGGGCAGGTTGTGCTTCTGATAGGAAGAGCACTTCAAGGTGCTATTTTGGGTTGGGTTCGGCAGTGGTGTCATGGTTCAGCCGAAAGCAGCAGTCAGTAGCATTGAGTTCAGCGGAAACAGAGTACATGGCAGCCAGTCTAGCTAGTTGTGAGGCCATCTGGCTTCGCAAGATGTTGTTTGGCTTATTTGGTCAGCCGTTGAGACCTTCAGTGATTTACTGTGATAATCAGAGTTGCATTAAACTCACTGAGAATCCAGTATTTCATGACAGGTCAAAGCATATCGGGATCAAATATCATTTCATCAGAGACTATGTTCAGAAGGGAGCTGTGAAGCTTGAGTATATTCCCACTGATGAGCAGGTTGCAGATATTCTTACCAAAGCCTTACCACGGGGCAAGCATGTCTACTTTAGAGACGAGATGGGTGTGGTGAGGAACACCTTCCTCGGTAAGAGGGAGTGTTGAAATTTGGTTACCGGAGGATAGGTGGTTCCCTAAGGCTTTGATCTTTGGCCTAGGGAAAAGTGTCAAAAAGAATTTAATTTTTCTCCTAAAGTGACTTTATAAAGTTATAAAGTCAAATCTAATTTAAAAGTGACTTTAAGTGATAAAGTTACTAAATTCTAATTTTAAAGTGACTTTAATAAAGTCAATGTAAAATTAGAAAGGAAAAGTGACTTTGGAAATAAATGACTAAGTGGTTCTTTATTAAAGTGGGGTGAATTAAAAAATAGAAAGTGAGATTTAAATGAGCCTTTAATCTCAGCCCTAGATCTCAATCTATTTCAGCCATTGGATTTAGGGATTCCCCAAAAGTCACTTACGGTTAGGTTAAAGGAGGAAAAGGAGAGAAAAGGTCATTCATTCTTTCATGAGTAGATTGGGAGAAGGAGAGAAGGAGAGTTGGAGATTCTTCTGAGCAGTGAGAAGAAGGAGGGCAACAGTGAAGAGATTTCAGCAAAGGTACAGTAGCATTTATTGGCACACATACCGAGGCAGAAAATCTGTACAGCAAAGGAGAGGCAGTGTTTCCAAGTGAGGAGGCACATAAATCGAGGAAGAGGGTACAGCAGCAAGCACGCACTCCAAGGCACAAAAATCAGGCACGTTTTTCAAGGAAGAGGGTGGCTGTCATTTCTAGCACAAAAACTGAGGAAGAGGACAGCAGCTACAACTCTGTTTTTTGGCACATATTTCGAGAGAGGTTGCTGTACAAAATCTGTACAGTCCGTATAGCAAAGTACGGATGTTCCGGCATGCTTCCTGAGGTGGCCGTACAGCATTTAATGTTTTCCTAAGGTGCTGTAAATTTTGTATTTTCTGTTGTTGCTGATTTGGCACAATTTCCGAGGCGGTGTGCAAGCACGAAAATCGAGATAAGTCTGTAAATTGGTTGTTGGAATTTTTTCTGAGTTTTTCCTGTTTCACTGTAAACAGAAATATTCAGAAAAATAAAAGAGAAGCTTTCAAACTGGTTTTCCCCAAGAGTTGTAGGGGGTTTTTCCAGGGTCATGTTGACCAAAAATATCAGTGTTAAATGTGTTGAATGGTTGTTTTATGCTTGCTAATTTTTTATTTCTGCATTTTCCAGCATTCTGTAAATTTTCCAAAATTTGTGTTTTCAGCAAAAAATGATTTTCCAGTTTGTTGAATGTAAGGATATGGGAAAGGGCATTTAACTATTTGGAGAAATAAGGTGAAACTGAAAACTGGGGTGGGAAAGAGGAAATTTCTACAAGAGATATTTCAAATCTATTTTGAAATATGATCATATTTATCTTATACTATTTTACTCTGATTTCCTTTAATATGATACTCTTTAACTCTGTAAAAATTGTTTACTGCTGTAATAAATTTTGTTTTGGCTGTAGAAATCAGCAAACTATTTTCTTCCTTTTATCTGCCTTTTAACTTTCACAATAAATCAGTAAGTGATTGCCAAGCTTCCTCATTAGGAATTTTGAATCTTTTTTAGCCTCCTGAAATTCTCATCTGCCTCAGTATATCTGAAAAACGTTGGTTTTATGACAAACAATTTTCTTATCTCATGTTGTAGATAGAATAAATCTTCAAAACTTCTGAGTAAGACCTTCCCTGTTGGAGTGCCTTGTCCACTTGTCTTTCTAACCTGCTTTTTTTCATACTCTGTGATTTTCTTATTATAATCATCCTGAGGCATAAGCTTATCATTTATGACCAAAATGTTAGGCAAACTCCTTTGCCTAAAATTTTCCAATTTAACCATAAACTTGGTTATGGTTATGTTCATACTTTCACATTTCTCTTCAAGATGTTTCATTAGATTTTTCTTTCAGATGACTTTCCTTATTTCAAGGATTGTCTCTGTCTTATCAGTTATTTGTATTTCTTCCAACTCCTACCTATTTTTATTGTTGAGAAACTTAATCAATTCTATGTCTTGCTCAGGTTTAGTACCTAGCTCATCTTTGGTTTTCTGAATTTCTGCTAGTGCTACCTTTAGTAAATATATCTGTTCAAATATTACCTGAATTGAGGGCCACACATCATTGATTTCTTCAATGATTTTGTTCCATAGATAGGTTTTCCCATATGATATTGGCTCCTTTAAAGTTAAATCCTTTTGTAGCTTCTTCAGTTCTTCGTTTAACCTATTGGCCCTTTGATCATGAGTTTTAGCATTTATTTGAGCTAACTTCTTTGTATCCTCAAGGCTATCAATCATCTTTTTCAACCTGTTAATCTCACCTGTCTGAAGTGACATTTTTCCCATGGCTTTTACTAGTTTAATAGCCTCATCTCTGGGCTGAGCTGCTGTAGTAGATGACTCTATAGCTGAAGTTGTAGATGATGTCACTGGCACTGTAGTAGTGAGTGGTTATTTGGGTGCTAACTCTTCTACCAGAGTTGAAGGCACAAAAGTAGTAACCATAGGAATAACTAAAGGAACTTCCTGAGTTTTTATTATTTCCCTTTCATGGAAAAGCTTGTCCATCTGAGTCTCCATTTCTTTGATCTGTCATGTTAACTGAAAAATTAAATTCATCATGTCATCCTTCTAAGTTTGTTCTTGTATAATTTCTTTAGCTTAAGGATGTTTAGTTGATGGAATTTTAAGTTATTTCCTCAATGCTGCAATGTCCTCATTTTTCTTCTTTACTATCTGTTCTACTGCTTTCACACTTTCAGGATCATATCCTATTTGGAGAACCAATTCTTCTAAATATTTAATCCTAAGATCTTTAGCATATAATGAGGCTTTTTCAACTTTCATTTAATCTTTCATGTTTATGATTGTGTTCTGAAGTTTTTTAACACTCATATCCTTGGTTGTAATGGTAGAATACAACATTTTTGAACTCTTTCTATGAAATTCTATTTGATCAAGTGCATGATTTTCTCTATTTGTACTTCTAGATCAACCTTTTTGTAGTCTACAATTGTCTTTGGAGTCTTCAATGTAGCTTGTAACACTGACATGATCAACTTTTTATTTGAGTAATCAAAGGCAGATAAAAGTCTGTTTTGAAAACTTGGTGTTTGCTTCAAATATTGAGAGTAAATATCATTTTTAATCTCTTCATTCTTTGTTTTAATCTGCTTGTATTTTTCTCTTATATCAAGGTCCTTTTCTTCTGTTGTCTGTGAAGATGATGCTTCTAAATTCTTTTGTTTTTCTATCATCTTTGTACTTGAATTATCAGTTTTTCCTTCATTTAAAATTTCTGTTGTTGGCTCATTTGTGATGACTGTAGCAGCATCTTTATTTGTCATTGAGACATCTATGTCTTTAACCTCAATAGTCACTTTTCCTTTATCAACTAAGTCTATCTTAGGCTTTTTATTATATCTTAAATTGAACCTAGTCTCAGTGGTGGTTTCAGCAGTGTATGTTCCTTCTTCTCTGACCCTTTTGGTGGCTTTCTCTACCTGATTTGCAGTTTGTAAGGTGTGACTAGTATCAACGTGATTTACTGCATCTATCAAAGTTTTTTCTATCCACTCAATCTGATTGACATACTTCTCAATCTCTGGTTTTTTTCTCATGAATGTAGGGTGTTAATTTGCACTTAACCCTCATTTTACTTAGTATGCCTTGTGGATCATAGTTCCAGGAGAAACTCTCTTCAAATATGTGCTCTAGTAACTGTTTGGCTGCTTCTATCTCTGCATCTCTGTGATTACAAATAAATGGCCCCACCTCATTCTTTAAATTAAACTAGGTCTTTTTCTTAGCTGCTAGGAAATTGATGGAATCAGAATTTAAGATTTGCCTGATATATTCCAAGGCAAAAAACCTCATTGATACAAATTTAGGTAGTTTGTAGGGTAAAATATTAGAGCCAAATAATCTGATTTCTATGTGTTTTTCATACAAATATGAATCTCCATTCCTGTTCTGCTCAGATACTTGTAGGATCTTCTTCATTTCATCATTGATCCTTGGTTGTTTAGTGTTGGTCAACATATTGATCAATGCATGGATAAAGAAGTCTGAAAACTCTGCATAAGTAAATTCTGAGGACTCATTTTTTATCAATGAAGTCCAGACGATGACTGAAAGTGGATTTTCTTCTATGTCAAGCTTCTGGAGAGTTATAGGGAACTTATCTGCTTGAAAATACAAGAACATATGCAAGAGAAAACATGTGTATCTAAACACTCCTTCAGTTGGAAACTTGATCAATTGATCATGGATATTGTCAGCAGTGTATTGAGCATAATTGAATATTATAGAGGAAGGCTGTCTTGGTGAAAAAGTAGATAGAAACCATAGGATGGATTCATCAGTATGCTCTTCTGTAAAGTATCCTAAGATAAATGATAGCATGGAAATGACATGTCTAGACCCCTCTGGAAATTTTGAAGTAGAATATGGAGGATTCATTTGAGGAATTTCAACATGTAAGGGCATGAATACTTGAAAGATATGAAATATTTTGAGAAAATCAAGGCCAATGTACAATTTGGTAAGTGCCTCTATTGACAAAGGAACTGCTTTAGGATCTAGCTTGAGTTGTAACATATAGTTTATGGATGCAGCAGTGATTATAAACAGTACCTCTTTGTTTGCATTCATTATTGCCCTATTTTCAGGTGAATAGTAACTCTGACATAACCTAATAACCTCTGGGCATTGATAAGTGACTGGAACAACATATTTGGGAAGATTTGATTCCCAAATTTGGACTTCTTCCACCTGATCTAAAGACTTTTCATAGCTCCAGTTCTGGAGGTCTAATAAATTAAATTCAACAACAAGATCTGTTATTTTATAGTCAACATCTGCTAAAGGGATATACTCAATGTATACAACAGGAGGTTGTAGAGGATTCACAATGATAGCAGTCTTGGAGGGCACAAATGGAGTAGATTTAGGCATTTTTAGGCTTTTAGGACTTCTGAAACTCTGTTTTTGGGCTTTCTGGTTTCTTCTGTAAGATTAAATGGTTTACAGAAGTATTTTTTAATCTGACAGAGGTTCTTGGATGAAAATAAGCAAAATATGGTTGTTTTCTTGGATTTTTCTTTCAATTTTTGACTTTCAACTGTGTTACAGACTCTTACTGGTTATGAAAATAAGAAATAGGGGTTTCTTAAGCTTTTCAATGGATATTGGACTAAAACATTCTTTGGAATCAAGCATATAGGGTCAAGTTACCTGTAGAGGATTTATGGGCTTTAATTAGAGTTTTATACAATTTGTAAAACTAGAATAAACTCAATATTTTCCTTTTAAAATTGAGCGCAATATAAAAAAAGTTTCATAAAAATTTTGAGAGGGTTTAGCCTCTTTTTTGGACAATTTTAAAGGATTTCTTGGAGTGAATATTCTTAGACAAGTTTCAAATGTCCTTTTTAAATTTATAATAGGCTCGATTTCTTTGAAAAATACCTGTTTTACGCAGGTATGGGTCTTTGAAATAGGTTTTGATGTGTTTGACAGGTCTGCGGTATATCCTGGAATAAATTTAGGACTTCCAACAATCTTCAACAACAATAAGCAGGCTTTTCACTGGTTCTGGGCATATAAACTGTGAAAATGCTTCATTCTCTAAGTCAGGAGGGAGCATACAGCCGTTAAGTGCAGGAAAAGGAGAAACGGTGCAATTTCAGGGTTTATTAGATATTTTAGGTTTAATATGGCCTGCAATAAATGGTGGTCATGTCAGACAATGAGTGGTTTTCAAGCTTCAAAGGATAGAAACCGCGAGTGGTTGTCGTGATGCAGGAGCATTAGGCTCAGAAAATCATTTGTATTTTAATAGATATAGGGGTCTTGTGTTTTCAAGATAATATTGGTTTCTTATATAATTATTAATGTTTTTGAGTGAAATTTAGAATAGATATTGATAGAAATTTGTAAATGTTCCTGAATGATTAGAGAACATGAGGGAAGTAGGATAGTTGAGATTCCATAGGAAATGAGAGATTTGAAATTTAATTGTAATTCCTATAGTAGAATTGGTTCCATGATTTTATGAGTTTGAAAGGATTTTTAGGGGTAAAGGATAGATTTTAGGACTTAGAGGATTTTGAGGGATTTTTGAGATAATGGAGGATCTAAACCTAAATTGGTTTATAATCTTTTGTATAAATTGTAAGGCCTCAAGACAGTAGTGGGGCAGAAGAATTAGAGTAGGGTTTGGACAAACAGAGGTTTGTTTGTTAAGCTTACGGGCAGTTGGCGAAAAGGGCCATTGATTTGAATATCAGGTCAGAGACAACAGGTCTTTTGTAATTAATTGATTATATGTATATATGAAGGAATTTGATTTCTGAATTATTGTGCGCACTGATTTATTGAGTTTTAATGAAGGAAATGAATGAACATAGTACTCAAACTCGAATAATGTAATGAATGAGTTTGGGAGAAAGTGTGTGATTATGTGTTGAATGACTCTGTTTATATCTTATGTGAAAATAACGGTTTGAAATGGTGTTCTTTATACAATTGAAAATTTAATGTAAATGTCGAGACAGGGTATAATGTCTTGAGCTGAAGTGCATAAAGGGTTTGTATATATATGTGAGAAGAGTGGATAAGTTTGCATTTGCTAAATTCAGTCATTGATCACTGAATGGATCGATGACACAATGATATTTAAATTGATATCCTGGAAACACTGTGTAAGTGAGAAATAGGATCTGGAATCATTTTGGGGTTTAATGCATAAGATGTGAATTCAAGCGAGAAATTGGGGTTTTAAAAGAATCAAAATGAATCTGGTTTGATGAACGGTGTTCTGGTCGAATGGTGAACCTGAATGAACCTGTCGATAGTAGAAACTGTAATTCCTATCACAGTGGAACTATGAATCGATGAATTGAACATTTCACTAAGTGTGCGGAGGAGCTACATTAAAAGATTTAATGTGGAATTATAAGTCAAGGAATGAATGCGGGACCATGAGTAATGGCGAAGAAGGAATAGTGAAGGTGGTTTCAAAAACCCACCGGTGGTTTTCACGCAACTTTAAAGTGGTAAGCGGTAAAGTCTTAATCGAACGCGATAGCAGTTAGCATGTGACTCGTAGCATGGACGGAAATTCAATACTACCCATTTCGCGTGAGTTTGGAACATCAAAAGGTATGCACCTTTGTTATTCGATAACCGTTAGATTTTTAAGCTAGAGCGTGATGAAGCGTCAACTGTTGGATGATATGGAGCGTTGAAATAAAGTGTGGGCCATATATGATGAGCCTTGACATCTGTGCGGTTGTTGATCAGCGGAAATGGTAAGTTATAAAGTATCATGTTAACTTTATAACATAAAGTTTGGTTTAATGAAATTCCACAAGAATATGCGAAGTATTGTGGGCCAAGGTTAATATATGTTGGGACTTTGATATTTTTATCCAAAGTTGATAAGGCATGTCAAATGAGTGAGTTGAGTATGTCGTGGGTCCAAAGGTTTGAATGATTGATATTTTTGAGTTTTTAAACCAAAGTTAAGCCTTGAAGGATATTGTGGATATGTGAGGTGAAATAAAGTTGTGAACCCGTAACTATTAATATGGTTTATTTGGGTTTTAAACCATAGAGTTGAAATCATAAGCGGATATGATAGCGCTTGGGTATTTTAACCTAATTCAAAGTCAGAAAAATGAAATATCAAAATGGATATTTTTATATGGTAAATGAGGAAAAAAAATAGCTTCCGCTAAGAGTATTTAAGGTCAAAAAATATTAGAATTTAGAGAGGAGTAAAGGAAAGAACTTTCGCTTATATTTTTAACTCGGGGTTGTTTAAAGGGGTATGAAACCTTAATGAACAGAATAAATTTCTTTGTATGAGATGGAAAATTCTGGGAATGAATGTGACATGCATTTTTACATGGAGAATGTGGGTTTTTGCTGTTGTGGTAGCATCATTTTTGGTATCAGAGCCGGAAACATTTTTTTTTGAAGGTTCAAGTTTGTTTTAATTAAATTGGAATTAGAATGAATGTATGTGTGATGGAGGAAATAAAAAGAGATCATATTTTGTAACTGATAGATTACAACACATAGAGATAAAATTCAAATGAGAGGTGAAACAAGATCACACAAAGATCTTGAAGGTGAGTTGATAAGTGTTATTTTAACTCTGGTTTGAATATTATGTTTGCAGAATTCGGGTTGCAGGCAGTTGAAGAAAATCTCAGCAAAAGAAGATCACAACTTTAAGAGCAGTGATAAAGGAAATGGGTAAGAGTTTATGAGTAAAGTGTGGAACAGAACCTTGAAGAATTCCAACAGAGGTTGGATAAAAAGGAAAATTGTGTTCTTAAGAGTTTCATATGAGTTGAAGCCTAGAAGGAGTAGAGATGAATGCTCAAGAGGTTCCAGAAGATAGAGAACCAGTGCTTGCCAAAAGACCAAATCCAGAGGAAAGGATCGGTGAGGTAAGTTGTAACAAGGAGGACTTGTTATTGCAGAGGCTTTAGTACAGCTCATGATGAATGAGTGAGGAACTCATGAAGATAGAAATGGAGAAGAAGATGAATACTGATAGACATAAAATAGATAGCAGAGGTTCTGAGAGAGACCACAACAGAAGAAAGGAGAAAGAAGATGCCAAGGAAAATGGCATAAGGAAGTAGTTGACTGATGAAGAATATGACAAAGAGTTAGCTGAGATAAGAGAACAATTTAATAAATTGAAAATGATGATAGAAGAAAACTAGAGATATGGTTGGCTCATGAAGAAGTGAAGCGGAAAAGGCTACAACAGAAGAAAGAAAACAAAGTGAATATGCAATTAGCATAAGTGCTAAGAAAGCTTGAACAGATGATGAGTGTACAATTGGGATGTGAAGAACTCAGAGAAGCTGAGTTGAAATTGGAAGTTTCCATTTGTGAAGCAGAACAGGGAGAAATTCTGAGTAAAGTTATGGGTGAAGATGAAGAATGGAGATCTGTGAAATATATTATGAATTATTGTGAAGATTTAAGACAGCAAGAAGTTTACCTTGTTGTAGAGGGAATTATTGATGGTTTCCTCAGTTGTTGGGCAATTTCAGATCAGTTGGATGATGTAAAGCCTTGTATTTTTTAATCTAATAATTGTGATGTGATTACAAGTTTTGCATAAGAGGATTAGAAATCTTTTGAAGCTGTCAAAAGTATGGAAGAATATCTTTCAGAAGATAAATACTCTGAAGTAGAAAGTAATGATGAGGAATATCTCTTGAAAGAGGAAAGCAGTGATACATTGCTATTTGAAGCTGTTACATCATAGGAAGAATTTCTTGAAGAAGAAGAATGGAATTCAGTCTGAAGCACTGATATGTGAAGAAACAGTTGATACTACTGAGCTTTGTGATTTACAAACTGAAAATTTGTGTATAAATGTAGGAATTGTAAGTGATGATGAAATACTTAAGGAATGCCAAAAATAAATTGCATTGCTGGAATATTTGTTGGAAAACTCAGAGTATGATAGAGAGATTGAAGAAGACAGAGTTCACTACAGTGAACAAGAACACAAAGACATCATGAGAGCAGATGGTGTGAAAGAGAGACTTGTTGACAGTATTGAGGTGCCTTTAGAGAATTCTTTAAGGAGAATGAATCAACATACTGATGTGTTGATAAAGGACGAAATTTCAGAGCAGCATATTGAAATATTGTCAGAGGAAAGAAAGGCACTAAGGCCTTATGGTTTTTATTTTTATAATTGTTTTGTGAATGTAGTTTTTTTTGCAGATGCTGAATAAAATTTGACACAGTTGGGTAGTCAAGAAAAGGAGAAGGAAGAAAATTCTGTGGAAATATTTATTCCATGGAATAAAGAAATTAAATTGCTAGAAATTATGCTGAAGAATCAGGATTCAATACAGTAAGAGAAGTCTCAATTTCAATATTGGGAAATGCAGAATGTGGAGATGCAAAATTCAGAGGACAACAACAACAAATTAAAGCAAAGAAATGAAGATAGCAGTAAAGGGAAGACTATGTATCAGTCCAATGAATTGCTGAAGGGAGAAGACAAATAAATTGTTATAAGTGACAATATGGAAGAAGTTAGTAATTGCAGAAAACAAGAGGGTAAGGATGACAGGGTGGCAGTAAGAATAAAATTTCAGCAATTAAGGAGTGAAGGTAATCAGAAGACAAAATATTTATTAGACAGAGAAAATAAACTGATAAGAAGGATAATGATTAAAGTGTCTCAGAAGAAGACATCAGCAAGAAAGAAAAGAAGCAGCATCAGCAAAAGGAAGACAATAACATACTGTGAAAGTGCAGCTAGTGGAGCAAAGCAGCATAAAGTGTGGAGACCTGGAGAAAATCAAAAAACAATAGCAAAAATAGATGATAAATTATAGAACAAGGTGTGGGATCCAGGAAGACAAAGATTAAAATCACATGATCAGGAGATCATGATTATTTTTAACCTTGGGAGTTTGATGCAGGAGCATTAGGCTCAGAAAATCCTTTGTATTTTAATAGACATAGGGGTCTTGTGTTTTCAAAAGAATATTGGTTTCTTATGTAATTATTAATGTTTTTTAGTGACATTTAGAATAGATATTGAGAGAAATTTGTAAATGTTCCCGAATGATTGGAGAACATGAGGGGAGTAGGATAGTTGAGATTCCATAGGAGATGAGAGATTTGAAATTTAATTGTAATTCCTAAAGTAGAATTGGTTCCCTGATTTTATGAGTTTGAAAGGATTTTTAGGGATAAAGGATAGAGTTTAGGACTTAGAGGATTTTGAGGGATTGTTAAGATAATGGAGGATCTAAACCTAAATTGGTTCATAATAATTTGTAGAAATTGCAAAGCCTTAAGATAGTAGTGGGGCAGAATAATTAGAGTAGGTTTTGGACAAATAGAGGTTTGTTTGTTAAGCCTACGGGCAGTTGGAGAAAAGGGCAATTGATTTTAATATCAGGCCAGAGACAAGAGGTCTTTTTTAATTAATTGATTATATGTATATATGAAGGAATTTGATTTCTGAATTATTGTGTGCACTGATTTATTGATTTTTAATGAAGGAAATGAATGAACAGAGTACTCAAACTCGAATAATGTAATGAATGAGTTCAGGAGAAAGTATGTGATTATGTGTTGAATGACTCTGTTTATATCTTATGTGAAAATAAGGGTTTGAAATAGTGTTCTGTATACAATGGAAAATTTGATGTAAATGTCGAGACAGGGTATAATGTCTTGAGCTGAAGTGCATAAAGGGTTTGTATATATGTGTGAGAAGAGTGGATGAGTTTGCATTTGCTAAATTCAGTCATCAATCACTGAATGGATCGATGACACAATGATATTTAAATCGATATCCTGGAAACAATGTGTAAGTGAGAAATAGGATCTGGAATCATTTCAGGGTTTAATGCATAAGATGTGCATTCAAGTGAGAAATTGGGGTTTTAAAAGAAGCACAGCGAATCTAGTTTTATGAATGGTGTTCTTGTCGAATTGTGAACCTGAATGAACTTGTCGATAGTAGAAACTATAATTCCTGGCATAGTGGAACTATGAATTAATGAATTGAACATTTCACTAAGTGTGCAAAGGAGATACATTAAAGGATTTCATGTGGAATTATAAGTCAAAGAACGAATGTAGAACCATGAGTAATGGCGAAAATGGAACAGTGAAGGTGGTTTCGAAAACAAACCGATGGTTTTCGCACAACTTTAAAGTGGTAAGCGGTAAAGTCTTAAGCGAACGCGATAGAAAATAGCATGTGACATGTAGCATGGACGGAAATTCAATACCGCCCATTTCGCGTGATTTTGGAACATCAAAAGGTATGCACCTTTGTTACGTGATAACCGTTAGATTGTTAAGCTGGAGCGCGATGAAGCATCAATCGTTGGATGATATGGAGCGTTGAAATAAAGTGTGGGCCATATATGATGAGCCTCGACATGTATGCGGTTGTTGATCAGCGAAAATGGTAAGTTATAAAGTATCATGTTAACTTTATAACATAAAGTTTGGTTTAATGAAATTCTGCAAGAATATGCGAAGTATTGTGGGCCAAGGTTAATATATGTTGGGACTTTGATATATTTATCCCAAGTTGATAAGGCATGTCAAATGAGTGAGTTGGGTATGTCGTGGGTCCAAATGTTGATTGATATTTTTTAGTATTTAAACCAAAGTTAAGCCTTGAAGGATATTGTGGATATGCGGGGTGAAATAAAGTTGTGGGCTCGTAACTATTAATATGATTTATTTGGGTTTTAAACCATAGAGTTGAAATCATAAGCGGATATGATAGCACTTGGGTACTTTAACCTAAGTCAAAGTCAAAAAAATGAAATATCAAAATGGGTATTTTTATATGATAAATGAGGAAAAAAAATACCTTCCGCTAAGAGTATTTAAAGTCATAAAATTTTAAACTTTAGAGAGGAGTAAAGGAAATAACTTCTGCTTATATTTTTAACTTGGGTTTGTTTAAAGTGGTATGAAACCTTAATGAACATAATAAATTTCTGAGTATGAGATGGGAAATTCTAGGAATGAATGTGACATGCATTTTTACATGGAGAATGTGGGTTTTTGCTACTGTGGCAGCATCATATTGTACGGGTTTAAGGTGGTAAGTTCTTTCAATTGGATCGTATGCAATCCAATGAAAATAAGCCAAGTGGAGGAGAGAGAAAAGGCTAAAACAACCTATTTCGCATGGAAATGAAAAATTTATAGTCGTGCAACTTAAATTGCGATATGGGATTTCGTTCATCAGATTTGGGAGCTCGATTATGAACGGTGGAGATTTAATATAGAGGTGCTCGGCGTTCGGAGGTGGGTCTGGGGTTTTGCTAATACGGCGAGATAGGTTTTTAACCTTATAAATATACATTTTATAAAGTCAAAACTTTATGTTATATGATTGGGTGGGGGGTAAAGTTTATTATGTTTTAAACTTAAAACTTTTAACAAATGTTTCGATGATATTGGCACAGGAATGTTTATTATATGGTAAATAAAACACTAACAGGTGTTTTAATACCATAGGGGGGTGGGATATTATTATATTTGACACGTTTAAACCTATGGGGAGAAAGGGCGGGTTTTATTTTCGTCACATGGGATATATAACCATAGGTTAAAACTTTAAATAATGGGTTTTTGAGGGTTATTTACATATAAAGGATTTAATAAATACGTGAGGGATGTAATATAGGGATTTAATATGTTAGGTTATAAATTAATATGAAATGAAGGTATAATGTATGAAATGAATAAAATTACATAATTTAAGACTAAGTAAAGTGTAAAAATAAGCCTTTAAGCATAGTTTGTCCCATTTTTTTATTTTTACACATAGTCTTAGGATAAAAATGCATTTGATGGGTTTTTGAGAGTTTTTGAATGAAAATGAAATTAATCAAGTAGGGTTTTTACTTTTACTAAGCAAAAATGTGTTTTACTTAGGAAAAGGGAGCATAGTTTTGGAAAAGGGTGAAAATGCTAATGAGATGGGTTTTGTGTAGGGAATCCAATATTTTTAACCAATCAGTTATTGAGCCTTGGTCCGGTCCCAATAGAAGATAGAGAAATGCTCCGAGCCTCTTTAACTGAAGGTTTAGAATACTGGATCATTGTGGGTGAGGGGAAATTAGTAATTTTTTCCCTATGATGCTTTATTACATGTCTTGCACAACTGCTTTCTACCTACCTATCATCATTTCTAAAATTTTTTACTTCATTTTCATGGGTGCATTTAAGCTTGCAACCCCAAATAAATTTTTCATTCAAAAGATAAAAATGTCTAAATCTAACCTTATTTCATCCAAGGGCTCAGATTAAACTCTTGAGCTCCTCATTTATTCTCTAAATATCTACTGATATGTCAAGTTTAAACTGTTTGACATATTTTTATTCTCTATCTAAAACATGAAATTTAAAGCATGAAAAGATAAGATTAAACTGTTTAACTCATCACAGATTATGGAATTTACTGACAATCAGTACATAATCATTATTCTTTCAGTAAAAGTAAATAGTAGTGGCATTTTGATCAGGGATAATTTTAAGGATGGAAAACTATCTTGAAGTTTAAAAAAATGGCGAATCTCACTAGTCCCTAATATGAAAACTATAAAAATTTTATTAATGTATTTGTAAAATTATTCAAATTTATAATGATATTATATATATTGTCTATATAATGTAGGAGATTTTTAATGTAAAACAATTTTATATTGTAAAATTTGGGCGAATCATTTTTATAAAAAAATGGAAATTGGAGAATCTTCTTTTTGGAAAAAACCATGGAAAATTAGCCCACCTACGAATATTAGCCCCTAAAATTTTCCATGATTTTGATTTGTTCACTTTCAGGTCTTATTTTTATCTCTTTTTCTTTTTGGAGTTTATTCTTTTTCTAAGTCCTTTGATCTTTCCTTTAGGAATTCTTACCCTCTTTTTATCATTTTTTATTATTTTCAAATATGGGAAAACAACTTGTAGAAAGCAAGGTATGTACATATTTACAAGACTATCAAAGTCAATTCAAAAACTATGAATCATATTATTATAGGACCCTAACAGTGGTTCCACATGGGGATGGCATTTCCTGGTGAAATGTCAAGAACTTTAAGACTAGTGGCCTTTGAATTTTGATTGTGATGACCCTGTAAGTATCTTATGATCTCTGCAATTATTCATACTTATGATATTTTACCTCTAAAAGCTTAGGAACTTCTCTTCAGGCTTCAACTTTGTTTGGAAAACATCCAATCCAATCTAAAATCTTCAATGTATATGTACAATGGTCAAAGTAAATGAACCTAACTATCTGTTATCTCAAAGGAGTAGTAGTGCTTCAGCATTCTGCCATTTACTGGTCCATCTAACATGGTTGATCCATCCATTTATTTCAAATAGAAAGCATTGTTACCTCTGTAACCATAAATCACATAAGGTTCGTTCCATAGAAAATCAAATTTTCCAAGTTTACCTTTGTCTTCTCTTCTTTAATCCCATTTTAACACTTTATATCCAATGTAGAAATCATCTTCTTTACTCTTTTTGTAAAAAAAAATCTTTATTTTATGCTGGATAACTTGAGACTTAATGTAAACCTCTACCCTTGTTTGTTTCAAGTGAATGGTTTGATTTATCCTTCTTGGAATGTCATTTGGTTCAACTTGTAATTCTTGGATAATCTTCATTACTGGTACTCCTAAGGAAGATGGAAAAACAACATCCATTCCATAGATAAGCTAGTAAGGGGATGTACCAATGGATTTTTTGGTTATAATTCTATCTTTCCATAAGGCATTGAATAACTTTTTATTCCAAGTCTTTTTGTTATCTTCAAGTAAATTTTTGATGATGTTTACAAGGCTCTTATTTAAAGATTCAGCTAGACCATTACCTTGGGGGTAATATGCAGTAGAATGGCCTAGCGTAATGTGATATTTATGTTAAAATTCAATCATATTTTTTATTTGAATGCAGCTACATTTTCAGTAATAATATTTTGGGGACATCCAAATCTTGAAAGTATGTTGATTTCTAAAAGGATATAATGACAGTATCTGTGGCTTGCCTAGAGGGTATGGTTTCAATCCACTTAGTAAAATAGTCAGTGGCTATCAGAATCCACTTGTGTTGGGATGATGATGGGGGGTGAATTTCTCCAATGAATTCAAGACCCCATTGTTGAAATGGAATTTCTGTTGATATAGGCTTTAAAGGCAGGGATAACAACTTTTTCTTACCCTCAAATATTTGACACTTATGACAAGAGGTCACATACCATGGTGAAAAGAGTATGTCTCTAGGCATACGCGGATTTGTCTAGGGGAAGTCGTGTATGCACGCGGAAAAGAACGTTCCAAGTCGCGTATGGGCAAAAGCGCTCATAAAGTGCAAAACCAAGGGTAACCACCATGGCATTGACCCATTGTATTGGGTAATGATTCGTCTAAATGACCCCGTCCAGGAATACCATCGGAAGTAATGTAGTTTTGGCTCATGGTATTGAAAAAGGGTAAACCTATATAAAGAGAAGAAATTCATTGTGCAAATCATGAATGTGGGGCAAGATGTCTGAGCTTGAATGAATACTTCTCTGTGAAGTATATCTGTATGGAAAGGGTAAAGGTTTGATAATAGATCTGAAACTATGATGCACCTATGAAGAAATGATGAAGCGGAATATCTAGATCTGGAATGTATTTGTATCTGTTAGATCTGTTTATGGAAGGCTTAGATCTGAGATGAGGCGAACATCTGTCTGAAGTAAAAGGGTAAATCTGAACTGAATATCTGATCTGAAGAAGTATGCTGCTCTATAATGGTTGAAGATCTATACGCTAGTTTGCCGAAGAGGAAGCGTGTATATACGCGGCTTCGCTGAAGAAAAAGCGCGTATGCGCAATGAAATGAGCTCTGTAATATGTACAGAGGTATACGCTGGTTTATGTTAACGGAACCGCGTATATACGCGACATCAGAGAAAGGAAAGCGCGTATGCAAACTAGGGTTTGCTGAAATCTGTGGTAAGAAATGTCTGATCTGTTCTGATGGTTTACTGATATCTGTCAGTGAGTTATATGTATCTGTTTCATGGTTGACTGTGCTTAAAAGTGTGGAAGGGTCCAGTCTGAAAATATGATGAAACATGGCCTGCAAGTGGTGTCCTAAAGGAAGCTTTGGATCCAGTGTGAAAATTGATGAAACATGGTCCATAGAGGTGCTGAGGGTTGTAGCCTTCAGTCAGGGGGTTGTACCTTCCAGGTGAGGCTGGTAAACGAGATCAGGGGGTCGTAGCTCCCTTCCAGGAGAGGCTGGTAAACGAGTCAGGGGGTTGGAGCTCCCTTCCAAGAGAGGCTGGTAAACGAGCGCAGGTGGGTGCCTGCGTGCTGGTAGGAGTCTGCACCAGCACATATGTTGAAAGATGTTTTCTCTATAATAAAATATTGAAGGCTGAGCAACTGCAGCGGTGGTTTTCTCCCGACTTGGGTTTCCACCTAAAAATCCTGGTGTTCATGTGTGATGTTTTGTGTGATGGTTTATTCTGTTGTTACTGCACATGTTTACTGATAACTTAACATCAGATGAATGAATATTGCAAAGAACTAAGTTAATAAATATCTGCATATTTAGATCTCTGCTAATACGCGAGTTGTATGAAGGATATCCACGTGTATACGCGAGTTTACTAAAGGAAAGTAGCGTATGGGTTTTAGAGCATGAAAAAGTAAAAAGTTTTGAATATGCAATAAATACTGATTCACCACCCCTCTCAGTATTTTTCCCAACAATTGGTTTCAGAGCAGGTCCTTATGCAGAAGCTTGATCGCTTGAAGGAGATCCGTCGCAATGGGAAAGAAGCAAAAGAATAAGGTTACTCAAGGAAAGAAGATGCCTCAGAAATCATGTATAACAGAAATTGAAGGAGATGAAACAGGTATTGATCATTCACTTACCTGTATATGCAAAGGTTATGATAGTGAAAGTGAAGATGAAGAAGATTCTGACCAAGCTCTACAAGTGCTCAAGTTTGAACCTAGATCAGATAAAGGAATATTTCTTGGTTATCCATCTTCAAGCAAAGCATACAGATGTTATAATGAAAGGCTTCGAAAGATTGTTGAATGTATTGATGTTGTTATTGATGAGTCTCCTGTAGCCTCTAAAGAAGAAAATCAAACAACAAAAGAAGATGATGATGACTTATTCCCTTCTACAGTAAATAGAAATGATATAGACAGTGAATCCAATGAAGTACCTGAAAATGATCTATCTGAAAAAGCTCCATCCAGATACGTTCAAAAGAATCATCCTGAATCTCAAATTTTGGGAGACAAGGAATCAGGTGTACGAACAAGGAGAACTCTTGTGGGATCTTCTAGTCATCTGGCACTACTATCCACAATTGAACCACTTAATGTCAATCAAGCTAGCAAAGATGAAAGTTGGAACCAAGCCATGAATGAAGAGCTTGATCAAATTGAAAAGAATGACACTTGGGAATTGGTACCAAGACCACATGATAAAAATGTCATTGGAACTAAATGGATTTTCAAGAACAAGTTAAATGAGAATGGGGATGTTGTGAGAAACAAAGCTAGACTGGTTTGCAAAGGGTATACTCAACAAGAAGGTATAGACTTTGAAGAAACTTTTGCTCCTGTAGCTAGACTTGAAGCCATCAGAATGTTTCTTGCTTTTTCAAGTTATCAACAAATCAAATTTTATCAAATGGATGTTAAATCTGCTTTTCTTAATGGTGATCTAGAAGAAGAAGTATATATAGAACAACCGGAAGGATTCATCTTGGGAAATGATGAAAATCTTGTTTGTAGACTTAAAAAGGCTTTATATGGTCTCAAACAAGCTCCAAGGGCATGGTATTATCGTCTTGACAAATATCTTCATCAACAAGGATTTTCAAAGGGGTCTGCTGATAGCAACTTATACACAAAAGTTGAAAATGATAAACTATTGATTGTGGTTGTATATGTTGATGATATTATTTTTGGGAGTAACGAAGAATCTATGAGTCAAAAATTTGCTTCTGTCATGCAACAAGAATTTGAAATGTCCTTACTGGGGGAACTAACATTCTTTCTTGGCTTGCAAGTGCATCAAACTGCAGATGGTATATTCCTATCACAAGAAAAATATCTTAAGCAAATTCTGGAGAAGTATGGCATGGAAGAATGCAAACCTGTAAGTACACCAATGATAACCGGATGCAATCTCAGTTCTCATGATGATTCTCCCACGGTGAATCAACCAGAATACAGATCAATGATAGGAAGCCTACTTTATCTCACTGGGACTAGACCAGACATTATGCATGCATTTCGGATTGTTGGACGATTCCAAGCTAATCCAAAAGAGTCTCACCTTCAGGCTGTCAAAATAATATT
This sequence comes from Pinus albicaulis, assembly GCA_034641835.2. Lineage (NCBI taxonomy): Eukaryota > Viridiplantae > Streptophyta > Pinopsida > Pinales > Pinaceae > Pinus > Pinus albicaulis. The sequence continues at coordinate 10,943,691 of CM076571.1, forward strand.
CAAATATCTTCAAGGAACTCAAGACATTGGTCTGTGGTATCCAAAGAATGCTGATCTTACTCTTCATGCTTACACTAATGCAGATTGGGCTGGAAGTGTTGATGATCGGAAAAGAACTAGTGGTGGTGCATTCTATATGGGACCCCGGTTAGTATCTTGGTTCAGCAAGAAGCAAAATTCTATTGCATTATCTACAGCAGAAGCAGAATATGTGGCTGCCGCATCTTGTTGCACTCAACTCCTTTGGATGATATAAACCTTACAAGATTTTCAAATCAAATGTGCTTCTCCTATCTCCATTATGTGTGATAATACAAGTGCCATCAGTATCTCAAAGAATCCTGTTATGCATTCGAAGACCAAGCACATTCCCATCAAGTATCACTTCTTACGTGAACAAGTGCTCTCTAACAAAGGTGAAGTTGGAGTATGTTCCCTCCAAAGAACAAGCTGCTGATATCTTTACCAAACCTCTGCCCAGGGAAGCGTTCGAGTATCTAAGACAGAAGCTGGGAGTGTTCTCTGCCAGTCAAAAGAACAAATCTGCATAAATTCAGAAAATTAAATAGGATACGCGGTTTTTCTGATGTACAGTCGCGTATATACGCGAGTATATGAACATAAAGTCGCGTAAGGACAGTTGCTGACTATTTTTGGTTGGTGTCAGCATTTTGCAGTACTGGTTGGATTTTCTGGTTATGTTTCTGCCTGAAAAAGCATCTGATATGAAGAAGACAGGTACAAGAAGGACAAGTTCAGGGGGAGATGAAGGAATGTGAAAATTTCTATGCTTCACTTTCCATACGCGGGTTCGGTGAACAAAAGTTGCGTATACACGCGAGTTCCAGCAGACACAGTCGCGTATGCATTAATGATAAGAGAATTTATATGATAACTGAAGATCTAGGGGAGCATCAGTCTGATTTCGAACAGATCATGTAGAGTTTGTTGCTGATGACTTGCTGTTGAAGGTGTTTCACGTTGCACAAGTTAAGGAGGAGCCTTGGCCATTTGGAGAGAATGCATTGGATGCACATTTTCAGGGGGAGAGTGACATTGCTGAGTATAATGCATTGTTCGCATTATGTTGGTTTTGAAATATGTTCTCTTTCTTGAGGACTTTCTGGTGTTGGTCTTAAAGTTATATTTGTAGTTTGAAGAAAAGGTCATGTAGAGATCCATGATGTAAAATTGTACTATTCAGTCATGTAAGGACTTGATAAATTTGTAAACCCACTTGGTTGGGTAGTTGAGTCTCATATGTAAATCCACTTGGTTGGATATTTGATGTAAGTATGTGTCTTTGGTGATAGGAAGTTCATAGAGTCATGTACTTTACTGAAAAATATGTTTGAACATTCAGCATGAACTCAGGGGGAGCTTGGTCACTTCAGTATATATCAGATCTGCAGAACGCTTCTTCCACTTGAGGAGAAAAGGGGGAGAGTATGTTGGTTTGTGATCCGCCCTTTGCCCTTGATGTCAAAGGGGGAGAGTGACGTGGTGTTACATGGTGTTTGAATGAAGAGAAGGAATGATGTCAAAGAATGGGGAGAGTGACATGGTGTCATTGTATTCTTAATATACCTATCTGTTGTGGTGATCAAACACCATCGTGGTTGCCATCAAGTCCAAAGGGGGAGATTGTTGGCAATATGATGCAGAGTGTTGTCCTTGATGGCAACCCACTGAACGAAGATGAAGACATGAGCGTGTTGGCATGTGTTGTCCTTGATGGCAATCCACCTGATGAAGTTATTCTTGACCTGATGGACTTGGTAAATGATGTAAATCTGATGTGAAATGATGTTTGTTAGCAATATGATGCTGAGTGTTGTCATTGAATGGCAACCCACTTAATGAAGAAGATGGAAACTTACTTGATGAAGTTGTGCTTGATAGAATATGTTCTTGATGAAGTAAATCTGATGTATCTACAGAGAGTACAGAAGGTAATGAAGAAAGGAATTCAATATGTGCTAGATCCATGATGAAAAGAGTATGTTTCAAGGAATACGCGGATTTGTCTAGGAGAAGTCGCGTATGCACGCGGTAAAGTACGTGCCAAGTCACGTATGGGCAAAAGCGCTCAAAAAGTGCAAAACCAGGGGTAACCACCATGGTATTGACCCATTGTATTGGGTAATGATTCGTCTAAATGACCCCATCCAGGAATACCATCGGAAGTAATGTAGTTTTTGGCTCTTAATTTTGAAAAAGAGGATGTAAATACATATAAAGAAGAAATTTCATTGTGCAAATCATGAATGTGGGGCAAGATATACGAGCTTGAATAGATACTTCTCTTGTGAAGTATATGTATCTGAAAGGGTAAAGGACTGATAGTAGATACGAAACTATGATGCACCCATGAAGAAATGATGAAGCGGAATATCCCTAGATCTGGAATGTATTTGTATCTTCTAGATCTGTTTATGGAAGGCTTAGATCTGAGATGAGGCGAACATCTGTCTGAAGTAAAAGGGTAAATATGAACTGAATATCTGATCTGAAGAAGTATGTTGCTCTATAATGGTTGAAGATATATACGCTAGTTCGCCGCAGAGGAAGCGCGTATATACGCGGCTTTGCTGAAGAGAAAGCGCGTATGCGCAATGAAATGAGCTCTGTAATATGTACAGAGGTATACGCTGGTTTATGTGAACAGAAGCGCGTATATACACGACATCATAAAAAGGAAAGCGTGTATGCAAACTAGGGTTTGCTGAAGTCTGTGGTAAGAAATGTCTGATCTATTCTGCTGGTTTACTGATATCTGTCAGTGAGTTATATGTATCTGTTTCATGGTTGACTGTGCTTAAAAGTATGGAAAGGGTCCAATCTGAAAATATGATGAAACGTGGCCTGCAAGTGGTGTCCTAAAGGAAGCTTTGGATCCAGTGTGAAAATTGATGAAACGTGGTCCATAGAGGTGCTGAGGGTTGTAGCCTTCAGTCAGGGGGTCGTAGCTCCCTTCCAGGTGAGGCTGGTAAACGCGATCGGGGGGTCGTAGCTCCCTTCCAGGAGAGGCTGGTAAACGAGTCAGGGGGTTGGAGCTCCCTTCCGGGAGAGGCTGGTAAACGAGCGCAGGTGGGTGCCTGCGTGCTGGTAGGAGTCTGCACCAGCACATATGTTGTAAGATGTTTTCTCTATAATAAAATATTGAAGGCTGAGCAACTGCAGCGGTGGTTTTCTCCCGACTTGGGTTTCCACCTAAAAATCCTGGTGTTCATGTGTGATGCTTTTTGTGATGGTTTATTCTGTTCTTACTGCACATGTTTACTGTTTATAGAACATCTAATGAATGAATGATGGAATGATATAAGTGAAGAACTAATGGCATAATTAGATCTCTGTGTATACGCGAGTTTTATGAAGGATATCCGCGTGTATACGCTAGTTGGCTTCAGCAAAGTAGCATATGGGTTTTAGAGCATGAAAAAGTAAAAAGTTTCAGTTTTCCCTAAATACTGATTCACCCCCCCCTCTCAGTATTTTTCCCAACAATTGGTATCGGAGCGGGTCCTTCTGCAGAAGCTTGATCGCTTGAAGGAGATCCGTCGCAATGGGAAAGAAGCAAAAGAAGAAGGTTACTCAAGGAAAGAAGATGCCTCAGAAATCATGTATAGCAGAAATTGAAGGAGATGAAACAGAAGGTTATGATAGTGAAAGTGAAGATGAAGAAGATTCTGACCAAGCTCTACAAGTGCTCATGGCAAATCTCCCACTGTAAAGCATTTTAGAGTTTTTGGAAGCAAATGTTTTATCAAAAATAATGATGAAAAGCTTGGCAAGTTTGAACCTAGATCAGATAAAGGAATATTTCTTGGTTATCCATCTTCAAGCAAAGCATACAAATGTTATAATGAAAGGCTTCGAAAGATTGTTGAATGTATTGATGTTGTTATTGATGAGTCTCCTGCAGCCCCTAAAGAAGAAAATCGAACAAAAAAAGACGATGATGGTGACTTATTCCCCTCTACAGTAAATAGAAATGATATAGACAGTGAATCCAATGAAGAACCTGAAAATGATCTATCTGAAAAAGCTCCATCCAGATACGTTCAAAAGAATCATCCTGAATCTCAAATTTTGGGAGACAAGGAATCAGGTGTACGAACAAGGAGAACTCTTGCGGGATCTTCTAGTCATCTGGCACTTCTATCCACAATTGAACCACTTAATGTCAATAAAGCTAGCAAAGATGAAAGTTGGAACCAAGCCATGAATGAAGAACTTGATCAAATTGAAAAGAATGACACTTGGGATTTGGTACCAAGACCACATGATAAAAATGTCATTGGAACTAAATGGATTTTCAAGAACAAGTTAAATGAGAATGGGGATGTTGTAAGAAACAAAGCTAGACTAGTTTGCAAAGGGTATACTCAACAAGAAGGTATAGACTTTGAAGAAACTTTTGCTCCTGTAGCTAGACTTGAAGCCATAAGAATGTTTCTTGCTTTTTTAAGTTTTCAACAAATCAAAGTTTATCAAATGGATGTTAAATCTGCATTTCTCAATGGTGATCTAGAAGAAGAAGTTTATATAGAACAACCAGAAGGATTCATTTTGGGAAATGGTGAAAATCTTGTTTGTAGACTTAAAAAGGCTCTATATGGTCTCAAACAAGCTCCAAGGGCATGGTATTATCGTCTTGACAAATATCTTCATCAACAAGGATTTTCAAAGGGGTCTGCTGATAGTAACTTATACACAAAAGTTGAAAATGATAAACTATTGATTGTGGTTGTATATGTTGATGATATCATTTTTGGGAGTAACGAAGAATCTATGAGTCAAAAATTTTCTTTTGTCATGCAGCAAGAATTTGAAATGTCCTTACTTGGGGAACTAACATTCTTTCTTGGCTTGCAAGTGCATCAAACTGCAGATGGTATATTCCTATCACAAGCAAAATATCTTAAGCAAATTCTGAAGAAGTATGGCATGGAAGAATGCAAACATGTAAGTACACCAATGATAACCGGATGCAATCTCAGTTCTCATGATGATTCTCCCACGGTGAATCAACCAGAATACAGATCAATGATAGGAAGCCTACTTTATCTCACTGGGACTAGACCAGACATTATGCATGCAGTTCAGATTGTTGGACGATTCCAAGCTAATCCAAAAGAGTCTCACCTTCAGACTGTCAAAAGAATATTCAAATATCTTCAAGGAACTCAAGACTTTGGTCTGTGGTATCCAAAGAATGTTGATCTTACTCTTCATGCTTACACTGATGCAGATTGGGCTGGAAGTGTTGATGATCGGAAAAGCACTAGTTGGTGGTGCATTCTATATGGGACCTCGGTTAGTATCTTGGTTCAGCAAGAAGCAAAATTCTATTGCATTATCTACAGCAGAAGCAGAATATGTGGCTACCGCATCTTGTTGCACTCAACTCCTTTGGATGATACAAACCTTACAAGATTTTCAAATCAAATGTGCTTCTCCTATCTCCATTATGTGTGATAATACAAGTGCCACCTGTATCTCAAAGAATCTTGTTATGTGCATTCAAATACCAAGCACATTCCCATCAAGTATCACTTCTTACGTGAACAAGTGCTTGAGCAAAAGGTGAAGTTGGAGTATGTTCCCTCCAAAGAACAAATTGCTGATATCTTTACCAAACCGCTGCCCAAGGAAGCGTTCGAATATCTAAGACAGAAGCTGGGAGTGTTCTCTGCCAGTCAAAAGAACAAATCTGCATAAATTCAGAAGATTAAATAGGATACGCGGTTTTTCTGATGTACATTCGCGTATATACGCGAGTATATGAACATAAAGTCGCGTATGAATAGTTTCTGACTAATTTTTGGTTGGTGTCAGAATTCTGCAGTACTGGTTGGTTTTTCTGGTTATGTTTCTGCCTGACAAAGCATCTGATATGAAGAAGATAGGTACAGGAAGGACAAGTTCAGGGGGAGATGAAGGAATGTGAAAATTTCTATGCTTCACTTTCCATACTCGGGTTCGGTGAACAAAAGTCATGTATACACACGAGTTCCAGGAGACACAGTCGCGTATGCATTAATGATAAGATAATTTATATGATAACTGAAGATCTGGAATAGAGGTTCAGGGGGAGAATCAGTCTGCTTTCAAATAGATCATATAGAGTTTGTTGCTGATGACTTGCTGTTGAAGGTGTTTCAGGTTGCACAAGTTAAGGAGGAGCCTTGGCCATTTGGAAAGAATGCATTGGATGCACATTTTCAAGGGGAGAGTGGCATTGCTAAGTATAATGCATTGTTGGCATTATGATGGTTCTGAAATATGATCTCTTTCTTGAGGTCTTTTTGGTTTTGATTATGAAAATTCATATTTGTTTTTTTGATGAAAAGGTCAAGTTGGGACCCATGATGTAAATTTGTAATATTCAGTGATGTAAGGACTTGTCAATTTTTGTAAACCCACTTGGTTGGGTAGTTGAGTCTCATATGTAAATCCACTTTTGGTTGATATTTGATGTAAGTGTGTGTCTTTGGTGATAGGTTGGATATAGGAAGTTCATAGAGTCATGTACTTTATTGGAAAATATGCTTGAAGATTCAGCATGAACTCAGGGGGAGCTTGGTCACTTCAGTACATATCAGATCTGCAGAACGCTTCTTCCACATGAGGAGAAAAGGGGGAGAGTATGTTGGTTTTGATCCGCCCTTTGCCCTTGATGTCAAAGGGGGAGAGTGACATGGTGTTTGAATGAAGAGAAAGAATGATGTCAAAATGGAGAGTGTGACATAGTGTCATTGTATTCTTAATATACCTATATGTTGTGGTGATCAAACACCATCGTGGTTGCCATCAAGTCCAAAGGGGGAGATTGTTGGCAATATGATGCAGAGTGTTGTCCTTGATGGCAACCCACTGAATGAAGATGAAGACATGAGCGTGTTGGTATGTGTTGTCCTTGATGGCAATCCACCTGATGAAGTTATTCTTGACCTGATGGACTTGGTAAATGATGTAAATCTGATGTGAAATGATGTTTGTTAGCAATATGATGCTGAGTGTTGTCATTGAATGGCAACCCACTTAATGAAGATGATGGAAACTTACTTGATGAAGTTGTGCTTGATAGAATATGTCTTGATGAACTAAATATGATGTATTTACAGTGAGTACAGAAGGCAATAAAGAAAGGAATTCAGCATGTGCTAAATCTATGGTGAAAAGAGTATGTCTCTAAGCATACGCGTATTTGTCTAGGGGAAGTCGCGTATGCACACGGAAAAGAACGTGCCAAGTCGCGTATGGGAAAAAGCGCTCAAAAAGTGCAAAAACAGGGGTACCACCATGGTATTGACCCATTGTATTGGGTAATGATTCGCCCAAATGACCCCGTCCAGGAATACCATCGGAAGTAATGTGGTTTTGGCTCATGGTATTGAAAAAGGGCTCATGGTATTGAAAAAGGGTAAACCCATATAAAGAGAAGAAATTCATTGTAAAACTGGTGAATGTGGGGCAAGATGTTCGAGCTGAATGAATACTTCTCTGTGAAGTATATCTGTATGGAAAGGGTAAAGGTTTGATAATAGATCTGAAACTATGATGCACCTATGAAGAAATGATGAAGCGGAATATCTAGATCTGGAATGTATTTGTATCTGTTAGATTTGTTTATGGAAGGCTTAGATCTGAGATGAGGCGAACATCTGTCTGAAGTAAAAGGGTAAATCTGAACTGAATATCTGATCTGAAGAAGTATGCTGCTCTATAATGGTTGAAGATCTATACGCTAGTTCCCCACAGAGGAAGCGCGTATATACGCGGCTTCGCTGAAGAGAAAGCGCGTATGCACAATGAAATGAGCTCTGTAATATGTACAGAGGTATACGCTGGTTTATGTGAACGGAAACACGTATATACGCGACATCAGAGAAAGGAAAGCGCGTATGCAAACTAGGGTTTGCTGAAGTCTGTGGTAAGAAATGTCTGATCTGTTCTGATGGTTTACTGATATCTGTCAGTGAGTTATATGTATCTGCTGAAATATCAACATATTGGCAGCGTGGAAGGGTCCAACAAAATATGATGAAACGTGGCCTGCAAGTGGTGTCCTAAAGGAAGCTTTGGATCCAGTGTGAAAATTGATGTAACGTGGTCCATAGAGGTGCTGAGGGTTGTAGCCTTCAGTCAGGGGGTTGTAGCTCCCTTCCAGGTGAGGCTGGTAAACGAGATCAGGGCGTCGTAGCTCCCTTCCAGGAGAGGCTGGTAAACGAGTCAGGGGGTTGGAGCTCCCTTCCAGGAGAGGCTGGTAAACGAGCGCAGGTGGGTGCCTGCGTGCTGGTAGGAGTCTGCACCAGCACATATGTTGTAAGATGTTTTCTCTATGATAAAATATTGAAGGCTGAGCAACTGCAGCGGTGGTTTTCTCCCGACTTTGGTTTCCACCTAAAAATCCTGGTGTTCATGTGTGATGCTTTGTGTGATGGTTTATTCTGTTGTTACTGCACATGTTTACTGATAACTTAACTTCAGATGAATGAATATTGCAAAGAACTAAGTTAATAAATATCTGCATATCTAGATCTCTGCTAATACGTGAGTTGTATGAAGGATATCCGCGTGTATACGCGAGTTTACTAAAGGAAAGTAGCATATGGGTTTTAGAGCATGAAAAAGTAAAAATTTTTGAATATGCAATAAATACTGATTCACCCCCCCTCTCAGTATTTTTCCCAACAATAAAAACCAGCTCTCGGGATTTTTTCTACAGTAGTCTTCCGGTAGAGATGTCC